>JAQFVV010000767.1:72500-229625 GCA_028023455.1 Epiperipatus broadwayi | reverse complement strand
GTTTAAACCCAGACTAGTGCTGATGACATTGGCACTAGGTGAAGCAGAAATATGTACTATATTTCCAGCTTCACATATGTAGTATAGGAGACGATGATTAATAATATTAAAAATTAAATCTGCACTAGAGAGCGCTAAAATGTTTTACTCTTTATTAAAAGTATTTCCAGGGCAGTTATTAATATTACACTTATATTATTGACAAGATATTATCTTATTCTGTCTTGTATTCAGTTTTTTGCTATTTATAGAAATCATTTTATAGTTTATAAAATTATGTTTTAAAAACATTATATTTTTTGAAACGAAATTATAATTCAACTAAGTCATTTAGTTACTAAAACTCCAATGACATTTTTTTTTTTTTTTGGAATAATGTATTAGAAATCAATTTGTAGTCAATCTTGTCCCGCTGCTAAGAGAAGCTTAGCTTGTTATCATGTCGAGAAGAGGCTAGCATGACCAGTTTTAAAACAATGATATGCCTTAAAGTAATCTTGCCTATAAAGTTTTATTTCTCTAGAGAAACCAAGACTATATGAGGCATGAATCTAAACCTTTAAGATTTGAAGGTGCCAACTTAAAAAAAGATAAGAATAGAACAAATTAAATGACTGTTTTTAAAAGATAAAAAAATATATATAAAATAAATTATCTTACAAAACATTGTGTTAAAAACCAGAGAATATTGTTAAAATTAGTTTTATGATAAAAAGTGATAGATTAGTAGAAAAATCTCTAGAGTTTACAGTTTGGAAAAAATATTTAAATCTAATATAGTTAAATAGTTTTATTTAATATTTTGAATAACATTTTGAATTAGTTAAAAACAAAAATTAATTTAATCAAGGTTTATATTTCCATCATCATCATCATCATCATTATCAACCATTATCAATCCACTGCAGGATGAAGGTCTCTCCAAGTTTAATCCATCTTCTTCGATCTTTAGCTTCTCTTCTCCACATCACCCCTGCACACTTTCTTATTTCATCCATCCATCTCACATGTGGTCTCTTTCTGGGTCTTTTACAATCTCTTGGAATCCAGTTTGAAATTTCAATTGTCCATCTATTATCATCTCTTCTAGCAATATGTCCAGCCCAACTCCACTTCAATCTTTTAATTTTTTCAATGAGGTCAGTAACACCTGTTTGTTCTCTTACCCATACATTGCGTTTTCGATCTCTTCTTGTTACTCCCAACATACATCTCTCCATACTTCTTTGAGTGGTCTGAAGTCTCTGTATTGCTCTTCTATTGAGTGTCCAAGTCTCAGATCCATAAGTAAGAACTGGTAAAACACATTTGTTAAAAACCTTCCTTTTCAAACACATAGGCATATTTCCTTTTAGTATCAAGTTATTTCTACCAAAAGCACTCCAACCAAGTTTAATTCTATGATTAATTTCCTCCATTATGTTTCCATCTGTATTAATAATCTGACCAAGGTATTTGTAACTGTTAACTTCTTCTAATTCATCATAATCAATCTTTATTTTCATATTTTGAGCAAATCGATTAAACATTACTTTAGTCTTTTTAACATTTATCTTTAGTCCTACTTTCCTACTTTCATCTGATAACTCCTGCAACATTTCCTGCAGCTCTGAAGCATTATTTGCAAAAACAACTACATCATCTGCGAAATCTAAATGACTTAAATAATCTCCATTTACTTTCACTCCTTTAGTTTCCCATTTTAATCCACAAAATACTTCTTGCAGCACTGCTGTAAAAAGTTTTGGAGATATGGAGTCACCTTGTCTTACACCTTTCTCAATGTTGACTTTCCCAGTATCATTATGTAATCTAATTGTTGCTGTTGCATTTTTATAAATATTCTTTAAAATATGACAATATCCTGGATCTATACCTTGATGATCCAATGCTTTAATCACTGAAGAAATGTTTATAGAATCAAATGCCTTTTCATAATCTACAAATCCAAAACATAATGACAACTCATATTCATTTGTCCTTTCTATAACTTCTCTCAATACCTGAATATGATCTACTGTACTAAAACCACTTTTAAATCCAGCTTGTTCTCTTGGTTGGTGGAAATCCAATGTTCTCTGTAGACGAGTTGTAATTATCTTGGTAAAAATTTTATATAAAACTGATAAAAGGCTGATAGGTCTGTAATTTCTAATATCTTCTTTATCACCTTTTTTAAATATTAATATTATTACTGCATTCTTCCAATCATCCGGTACATCTTTATCATTTAGACATTTAGTATATAACTTTGCTAAAAAAATTTCTGTTTCTCCACCTGCTTCTTTTAATATATCAATTATAATTCCATCATTACCTGGAGCCTTTCCTTTCTTCATACATTTAATTGCATTTCTCACTTCTTCATTTAAAATTCTGGGCAATTCGGAAGATGTAATAGATATAGGAGGTACTTGTTCTTTATTACTATATAATTCTTGATAAAAATTTTCTACCAATTTCATGATGTCATCTCTCTTTTTAGTAATAATTCCATCTTTTTTTCTTATTGCAGATATAAATTTCCTACCAATACCAAAATGTTGTTTTACATTCTTAAGACTTTTATTTTCTTCTACAGCTTTTCTTGCTAGTTCACAGTTATACTTTCTTATATCATTTTCAACTCTTTTCCGCACCATTTTACAAAATTCGAGATATTCAATTCTTTTTAATGCATCATTTTTGTATATCTTCATATTTCTTCTTTTCTTCATAAATTCTCTAGTCTCAGTAGAAATTTTATTGGTCAATTGCTGCTTTTTTCTACCAGCTATCTTTCTTGCAGTTTTTAAAAGTGTATCAGTTATTTTCATATTAATTTCATTCAAATCTGAATCATGTTCAAAATCTACTAATACTTGAAACCGATTTGTAAGTTCTAATTTAAATTCATTAGAATGTTTCTGAAGATTAGGAATATCAACTGTAAATATTGTTTTTCTTAACAATTTTTGTCTTTCTAGTTTTACATTAACACGTATCTTGCATCTTACTAATCGATGATCACTTCCTGTGTTAAATCTATTAAGAACATTACAATCTTGAAATATGTATTTCCTGTTAGTCAAAATATAATCCAATTCTGCTGTACCTTCATTTGGATGCTTCCATGTCCATTTTCTTTTAGCATTTTTTTCAAAAAAAAAGAATTCATAATATAAAGTTTTTCTTTTTCTGCAAACTCCACAAGTCTATGTCCTCTCTCATTTCTATTACCATAACCAAAATTACCTACAGCACTTTCATCTTTCATTTGTTTACCAATTCTAGCATTAAAGTCTCCCATAACAATTTTAAAATGTTGTTTACTCTGATCAAAAGCCTTTTGTACATCCATATAAAAATCTTCTACTACTTCATCACTATGAGAACTTGTTGGGGCATAAACCTGAATTATCTGCATTTGGTATCTGCTATTAAGTTGTATAACTAATCTTGCCACTCTGTCTGATACACCATCAATCTCCACAATATTGTTCTTCCACTTTTTATTTATAATGAATCCTACTCCACTTGTATTTCCAATATTTGTGCCTTTATAATAGAATATATGTCCACTTTTTAAATCAATTGTCTCTTCACCTTTTCTTCTAACTTCACAAAGTCCAATAATATCCCATTTAATATAAGAGAGTTCTTCTTCTAATTCTTGCAATCTTCCTTCACTTGAAAGTGATCTGCAGTTGTAAGTACCTAAATAAAAAGTTGTCATCAAATGGCAGCCTGGGTCCACAATCAGGGGATTCTTAGCACCCTCCGCCTTCAGCCACCAACCGCTGCCTTGGTTGGTGACTTTACAGCCTCCTGGGAATAAGGGCCATGCTTTATTTTTGTCTGTCATAATTGTATATATATATTGGAAAAATATTTATCATTTACACAAACATTCATTCTGCCCTATCAGGCATTGAGAAGACAGACCATGGTGTTTCTTGATCTTAAACTCAGAGGTAAAAAGCCAATAAACTCACCATGCTGGCTAATGCGTGTTGGTGAGCAGCCCATCCATGTTCGTATACTATATGAATAAACACATAGTAATAACAGCTGCAACGACAAGAACGTATGGAGTGGACATTAGGAATTTGCCCTGCTCGGTTCCTTTAAGGCCTCCAAGAGGAATCAAAGGGTCTCCTTTCAGTTAATACCAAACTCCCTTCTGCAGCCTATATTTCCATATGTGTGTGTATATACACACATATCAATGCTAATATGCAAACATTAGAAAATGCTTTTTTTACTTAAAGTGTTTTAAAACAGAAATAACATGAGATATTAATTGATTTAAATGACGTTATAAATTAATTTGCTGTTCAATAAAGCAAATCAAAGTTTTATTTTCTAACTATTATCTCATCAAAGATAGGAAAGTTTTCAGAAGATGATAGAGTATTAATTTTACCAACTCAGTTTACGTCCATAATTAATTGTTAATTATATGTGCTGAAATATATTGATAAAGGTGAAATATTACAATGTTATTGAATTACAGTATAATATTATATTGATGAAAGTATATGATATACTCAGATTTCTGAATTGAAAATATTTTTTCTCTCAATCATCAAAAGTTAATTTTACATAGTGTGAAATTAATTTATATATAATTTCCTGTTCATTGACTTATTTTAACACTACTATGCAAAATGACCATTTGCATTAGTATTCCCAAATGTCTATAGAGATAACATATCTAGTAAATTTTTAAACCAAGGTGAAATCTAATACGTTCTAAATATAAATGCCATTAATTTTATATGCAGCTTCAAAATAATCTATGTGGGAGAGTCCATTTTTTATTAATTTTAATGCCCATATAAGTAAATAATTATAAGTTTAATATTTGTATTATTATTACATAGTGTTTTTCCAAAATTATAAATAATTTTTGAATGACCAATTAACTGAACACTGATAATACACTATTTACACTCTTTTTACTTACTAAATTGCTATACTAATATGAAATAACTATTTGCATTAGCAGACCCCGATGTAAATAGGGAAAACATGCTAAAATTATATTAATAGCATATATTTTAGTATCAATAAATTGAAAATTACATGTAATGTTGGAAAAACGCTGAAGGGTTTGGTGGACTTGTGGTAACATATCTACCAGCCATTTGTTTACTTACATATTCAGTCTAGATCAAATTTGACAAATTTTTTAGGTTTTAATTAAAAAAAGAATTATTTCTCTAAGTAGCTAACTATACACAACCCAATTAATCTTTCAACTAAATATAGGTCAATAAATGTATATCCAGCTATTCTTAAAAGATAAATCAGAAGGTCTGGTGATAATATTTTCTCTTTCAGGGTTTCTCTCTGAGAGACTATTGGAGAAATGAGATATTTAAAAGCTGTTTTACTTATATATATATATATATATATATAAAATAATAAATATATATATATATATATATATATATATATATATATATATATAATCATTTATTATTTTCACACATTATTGACACACTTCAGAATAAATGTGTTTCTAAGTATGATCCAGTTTTTCTAATTCGTAGCTTTTCTTCTCCACATCACACTAACATTCTTCCAAATTTCATTCATTCATCTCACATGACTTTTTCTAGGTCTTTTACAATCTTTTGAGATTAAATTTAAGATTTCAGCTATTCGTCTATTCTAATTTTTCTGATAATATGTTCAGCCAAGCTTCATTTTTGTTTTTTAATGCTTTCAATGATTTCAGTAATATCTGTTTGTTCCCTCATTCATGTGCATTTTAAATTTCTTTTTGTTATATTCAAACTGTATCTATCCATTCTTTACTGAGAGATCTGAAGTCTCTGTATCTGTTCATTGTAAGTTTCAGATCCATAAATAAAAGCAGGTGAAATTCATTTTTTAAAAATCTTGTCAAAAATATGTGCACATTTCTTTTTAATAGTAATTTCTACTAAAAATATTTTGTCCAAGTTTAATTCTATGATTAATTTCATCTATTATATTTCTATATGTATTAATAATGTGACCAAATTGTTTTAGTTCTTAACATTTCTAATTTATGATTGTTGATCTTTAATTTTTTTCTGAGTGATTTTAGTATTTACCATATTTATCTTTAGTTTTATTTTTTGATTTTCATCTAATAATTCTTGTAATATTCTCTGAGGCTTTGAAACACTATTTGGAAAAACAGCCACCTCATCAGCATAATCTAAATGATTAAAATAATCTTCTTTTTTTTTATTTTCTCAGTTATTAATTGTAATCCACAAAATACTTTTTTGTAAAACTGCTATAAAAAGTGTTGTAGATATGTGATCATCCTGCCACCAAGTTTAATTTTATCAAAACAGGCAAAACTCTCTATACATATTGCTACTCAGTGAAAGCTAGAGTAATCAATGGATGACAAAAGGCTTGTGCATAAAATCCTCATATAGTGCCTACTTATCCAATATCGCCAGACTAGTTTCTGGCTTGTGGCTTTCATACGTAAGGAGCCTTGGATCTGAGAGCACTGCGGCTAGATTTTAGGATCTAATGCAACCCTCCAGCAGCCATCTTTTATCTCTACTTAACTACAAACTATGAGTCTTAAATTAAAAACACTGCAATCTTTTCAATCCAAGTCCATCAGCTTATATAATCATATAGCTCTGAATGGATTTTATGCACAAGCCTTCTGGAATCCATTTATTACTCTAAACTTGCACTGAATGGCAATACGTATAGAGAGTTTTGCCTGTTTTGATAATAGTTATGAGCAAGCATAGGAAATGGTGATCAAATGACATCAAGTTTACTCTTTTTAGTATAATCATGTTATTTATTAATTACCATTATATTTTGATGTATATTCTTCAGAATATGACAATATTCAGGATCATGACTTATTGATCCAAAGCATTAATCACTGTGGCATTCCTTTTTATAATGTAGGAAATCAAAACATAATGGTGACTCATATTCATTGGTCCTTTCCATAACTTCTTTTAATATTTGAATGTTATTCCAAATTGATAAATCTATAATTTTTAATATCTTTATCACTTTTTTAAATATCAATATTACTATTACATTTTTCAGCAGATACATCTTTATCATTTAATTAGGTAGAGAAAGGCTTTAATCTTTTTTTCATGTGTTTTAAATGTTTGTATAATAGCCAAATGATGTAACTTTTTCCTATAGAGAGAGTTCTCAAATCTCAACCCAAGATTGGGATTTTATAAAGATAAAAGTGCCATCTTATAATTTAACCTAAATTCTTACTTATATAGTCAATCTGAAGCATCTTGATTTGAGAGCAGGCATCTATTACTCTCTTCACTTTTAAATTCACTATTTCCTTTCACAAATTAACTTATGTGAAATCTTGCAATTTACAATGAGCTAATATTAAGAACTTTATGATGGAAATATAGAAACTAATGTAATGTTCTGATTAAAATAGAAGATAGTAATAACATCATGCTCTCAAATCAAGATGCTTCAGATTGGTTTTTATAAGTAAGAATTTAGGTTAAAGGTAAGAAGGTCCCTCTTATCTTTATAAAGTCTTTACCTTGTGTTGAAGTTTGAGATGTCCCTCTAATCAAAAGCTACATTGTTCAGCTATTATATAAACATTAAAGATGCATGAGAAAAAGGTTAAAGTCTTTTTCTATCTAATTACATACTTTCTATGCACTTGATATTCATTTATAGTTAAAAATCTACAAAGTTCATATACATTAGCTTAATAGCTGATTATTAATATTACAGTTTATAAACATAGCACTATATAAAATAAATATCTAATTTAGTTCATCATTGAAATATTTGATATATAGTTTGCCAATAATTTTTATATAGCAGCTGCAACATTAGAACTTATGAGTAAACATTAGTAATTTGTCCAGCTCATTTTCTTTAAGGTCTCAATGAGAAATCAAAGAGTTACTTCTCAGCAGAAAATTCCTTTTTACAATCTAAATACATGTTTAATACTCTAATCTAGAATGCATAAATTTATATCAGCCATGATGTTTGTAATCACAACCACATGACACACATTTATATTTTACTCATTAAGTTTTTTAAATTTCATTGTTTTTTTAATATTTATTAAAAGAAATATTAGATTAATAAGAAAATTAAAATAGCAAATCAATTGGTTTTATTCCACTTTCTAGAAACTATAATTAAATATATAAAAAAGAACATAAAGCTAACAAATAATCAAATAATAAGTAATTTAACTCTTATTTTTCTTGAAATTTTTTTCCCTCTTCTTCAATCTTTCTTTTCCATATTGACTTTAAAAGAGAATTTTTGGAATATAAATAATATTCACTATAAAATTTATATAAATTTAAATAATTGTTTAATAATTAAACTTTAACTATTTATATTTTTCTAAAATATTTTTTATATCAAAAAGCAAAAATGGATATCATAATTTTTTTATTGATATTGATTATATGAACATAAAACAATTGTGCCAACAGAAAATGAATTAAGCCAAGAAGCATCACATAATCACCGTTTCTTATGCTTGCTCATAACTGTTATTAAAACAGGCAAAACTCTCTGTACATATTGCCACTCAGTGCAAGCTGGAGTAATCAGTGGATGCCAGAAGGCTTGTTTATAAAATCCCCATCTAGTGCCTACTCATCCAATATCCCCAGACTAGATGGGGATTTTATGCACAAGCCTTCTGGCATCCATTGATTACTCTGGCTTGCACTAAGTGGCAGTACATATAGAGAGTTTTGCCTGTTTTAAGAAAATGAATTATTTGAATGTTTTACTTATATTATTAGTTAGAATCAACATAACATGATCATATCTCCAATACTAGCACATAATTGTTTATAAACAAAGCAAAGCAAAACTCCATATAGTAGTGCCACCTGTGCTAAACAGAGTAATCAATGGATGCCAGAAGGCTTGTGCATAAAATCCCTATCTAATGCCAACTCATCCAATATCCGCAGACTAGTTTCTGGCTTGTGACCTTCGTCAGTGAGGAGCTTTGGATCTGAGAGCACTGCATCTAGATCTTAGGATCTAATGCAACCCTCTATCAATCACCTTTTATCTCTACTTAACTACAAAACTATGAGCATGAAATTGAAAACACAAAAAATATTTTCAATCTAAGCTCAATAGCTTTTACAGCTCTGCACTGACGAAGGCCACAAGCCAAAAACTAGTCTGGGGATATTGGATGAGTAGGCATTAGATAGGGATTTTAAGCACAAGCCTTCTGGCATCCATTGATTACTCTGTTTAGCACAGGTGGCACTACTATATGGAGTTTTGCTTTGCTTCGTTTATAAACAATTATGTGCTAGTATTGGAGATGTGATCACGTGATGCTTGATGGTTTAACACCAATCCTGTGTTTTCAATTTCATGCTCATAGTTTTGTAGTTAAGTAGAGATAAAAGGTGGTTGCTAGAGGGTTGCATTAAATCCTAAGATCTAGATGCAGTGCTTTCAGATCTAAAGCTCCTCACTGACAAAGGCCACAAGCCAGAAACTAGTCTGGGGATATTGGATGAGTAGGCACTAGATAGGGATTTTATGCACAAGCCTTCTGGCATCCATTGATTACTCTGTTTAGCACAGTCGGCCCTACTATATGGAGTTTTGCTTTGCTTTGTTTAGAATCAACATAGCTATAGAATATCGAGCCAAAATACTTATTTTCTGTTTAATTGCACTATTAATAGAACAATATTTTATTACATACAAAGTAAATCCTTCATTTTAATTTTTATACTATAAGGCTTTGTAGTCCGCAAAATACATATAACAGATGGCATATTCCAAGCCACAGGTTTGACATACCTGCTCTAACCAATTAATCACTTTATATATAACTAATTATTTATACAAATGTAAAGAATAAAACAGAAAAATATTTTATCATGATATATGTTTTGACTGAAACAACTTTTCAAATGATTATGAAGATAGAAAAATATGTCCCAAATATTTACATAAATAAAGCAAACAATATTTAAAATTAGAAATCCATGATTACTTAAATTTCAAAAGAAAAAAACTTAAATTTTTTGGAGCCATACATCTAAATTTTTGTAATGTAAAAAAAGGTTAGTGGGGGGGGGGGGATTCAAGCAAATTATCTAGAATAGTGAACCTATTATAAATTAATATCAATAAAATATAATATAAATCTTTATTATATTATAACAACAACTTATAAATATAAATCTTTATTATATTATAACAACAACTTATAAATACATCACATAATAATTATATATATATAAGCCTTTTTCCTTAGAATTAAGTAATATAAATTAATAGTAGACTTTCTATTCCAAGATTCAACATATGTACAGAATACTATTAATAATATGTGTATATATTGTGCCATTACAATTTAGTCAGCAGCTAAATTTGTAGTAATGTGCAGGAAGGAAAATATGGAATGAAAATCATCATCACATTTTATATAGTAAAGGAAGCTGTAGGGCACCCAAATTTAAACCCTACAGAATCAAGTCCAGAAAAACCTAAGACAGAGAGAGAATGGGGACAAAAGTTATATTCTTTAGTTGTTTGTGTGTTAATAAATCTCAAAAGAGTAGTACACACATTTAGTTATTCAATAATCTTTTTTTAAATAAAGTTATAACACATAGTGTGTGTCAACAAAGCTATTTAGTTAGTCACTTTTAAATTCCACATATTAACTTTCTTTAAAACTAACCTACACTTGCTAGATTTTGATATCTTGTTCTGTTTCTGTTTTACTTTTCTATGATTATAATTTGGATTTAAAAGCTAAAGATTTAATTTTAAATATTGAGGTTAGAATTACTAAGCTAGCACTCAAATTATTTTAATATGTCAGTTTATAAATGATTTGAATGATAGGGTGTGTGTGTATCACATAAATATATCCACATTTATTACATATTGAAAGAAAAAAGAAGAAAATCTGTTAAATTGTTTTTTTTTCTTACTCAACAATTTTGTATTGTCTTGCATTGGTGGTCAAAAGGTCAGCGTGACTGCCTTGCACTTTCAGGCAGTTGCCCGGGTTGCGGGTTTGCATCCCGGCCGATGCTATGACCCTTAAAAAAAACAATTTTGTATTATAAGGGTTGTTTTTCTATTAAAACTTAGAAGTCTAATTTTAAAAGTGTCTCATCCTAAGATCAAAAAGAAGGAAGCTCAAAATTTTAGGTGTTACATATGTGAATAAAAAGGATTAAAACTATTTTTTTCTCCAAAATAAAAGTTTGTCTGAAAATCAAGATAGTGTGATTTTTAATATGTTTCTAGAGAAAGTTACACTAGAAATCTAATTGAATGAGTTAGCTGAAAAATAAACTATAAAAGGTGTCTGGGAAAAATCAGAAAAAGAGATTTTAAAAATATTGAAACTAAGGAGGACAAGCATTTTTTAATTCGGTCAGACATCAATTTTAAAAATCATTTTAATATAAAGTTTTTTTGTGAAGATTAAAAACAGCATGGCAGGTTAAAAAAATATATATTTTCTCATCTGGGGAAATTCCCTGATTCATCATCAGCCAGCATATCATATAGAAAAAAAAGTCTTGTCTGAAATTAAAATATTATACACCTGATGACTGATTAAAAAGAAAAATTTGATATCTTAAGCAAAAGAAACATTCACCTGCATTTGAAAGCTGAAGTAAAATGATTAATCGACTGATAAGTATTAAATCATCTAGTACAATTTTTCCAGTGACTGAATTTAAACCCAGTAAGAAAAAAATGCAAATGAGTGAACAACTGATATACTTTAATGAAAGAATTATGCTTAACAAGGAAGGAAAAAAAGTTCCAGTGGCAAATAATATCACCATAATGATAACCGTTAAATAAATACAGGCCTCAAGAAAAAGAAACCATGATTTCTGCAAGAGTATGAACATTAAACAAGCTAAGTTTGAACCTGTGGGACTGGTAATATGAACTTTTATTATATATTTTCTTTTTATTCTATCAAAGACTATTCTAAAATTTTAGAAATGAAGTTTTATATTTTTTTTCAGAACTTTAACACAACCCAAAATCGATTAAAACCATAGTTTTCTTCAATAATAATGGTTATAACCTTGAGTAATAATTTTATGTATGTTAAAACTATTATTGTGTATTAGTCTAAAATTATGAAATGTTGGTTAAAATGTAAAAGATATTTTTTGTATTATTATTTTGTTTTTAAATAATATTTTAGTTATTATGGGATAAACACACCTACACAGTAATATATTAAATTGTTACATGAATATAATTGTGTGTGAATGGAAGAATAATAGACATATATAGCATTAAAAATATTAGATTATTTTTGTTTTGATTTAAAGAATAGCGATCTCCAAGTTTAGCAGGAAGGGGGGAGAAGCAATTTAAAAACTTGTTTCTTGAAATCTTCTTTTTCCGATTCTACTAACATTTTTTTTACATTCTACTTTACATGTTAGATTATAAAAGTATGTGTGCAAAAGAGAAAAAAAAATGTTTATTTTTTTTTAAGAAATATTTTCTTGTGAATTGAAAACTTTAGCAAACTTAGTACCCAATTTAATATACATCATATATCTTTGATGGGAAAGGGGGAAGAATTCAAAATTAATCTTATGATTGCCAAATATTCAATTATTGTTATTATCATTATTGTTCATATTAATTCTTAGTTTTATCTTTAAATTGTTTGTATATGTTCGTAATAAATTAATAAATGTTAAATTGTTTTATTAAATGAGGTATATATATTTTATTGAGAATATTCTTTATTAGTTGTGATCATTCATCATCAGTGGTTAATGTTAATTGTTTAAGATTTAATTAAATATACTAAG
This sequence comes from Epiperipatus broadwayi, assembly GCA_028023455.1. Lineage (NCBI taxonomy): Eukaryota > Metazoa > Onychophora > Udeonychophora > Euonychophora > Peripatidae > Epiperipatus > Epiperipatus broadwayi. The sequence continues at coordinate 216,786 of JAQFVV010000767.1, read as the reverse complement.
ATTAAGCAATAGTTATGAATTTCTTTATAAAATTAAGTTGTATAATTAGGCTTAGTCCTAAAGCTGTGGATAGAACTATTATCATTATCATTATCATCATCATCATCATCACATTTTGATTAATGAGCTAGATAAATGTTTAAAGGACATAGATAAATAAGTGATTTCATGGTGTTTAGTTGACATTCATGAATAAATATAATAACCACCATTCCATCATCTATATCATGCAAGGATGAGTGGATTGCCATCCTAAATTAATAGTAATCTGAGCTAGTAAAACTTGTAAAAATATTAAAATGCATTTATTATGTTAAGATCTAGGAAATGATTTCTGTCTAAGGAATTTTATATACTCCATTTTACTTTAAGGATGTTTTGTGTTTACCTAAATATTAGTGCATACAGTGATAGGGATCTAAAAGCAAAATTCTCTATTTTTGTTAGAAATAAGGTACCAAAAAGGGATTCAAACCCGCTACATGTAAAAAGGTTATAAGATATAACTGTGTCTAGGTTCAGATAATCTGGTGGCACCCTGTTAGACCATATTCACTTGTTATTTACTTAAATATGCACTTGACATCAAACCAAGAGATGAAAGTGGATAAAATTTACTGTCTGTATACCTGAGAAGATATTTTATTAGTTACCAGTGTACTCATCCACTTGATGTTATTTCCTGAGTTATAATACTTTGTTCTTAATAATTTGGTTATAGTTTCTACTTGTTTATTGATGATACAATGCCTGCCTAACTAGGGTTTGAAATAGGCCAGACACCTTAAATGATTAGTCTCCAGGCATTATTGTTTTTAATTATTGATATTATGATATCTTTAAAAATCTTAAGTAGAAATTGATGAATTTAAGCCACCGATATTTTTATCTATAATTAATATTTACTTGAGTATTGAAAGCATTAAATTTCAATGACTATTTACAACTTATGAGTCCCCTTAATATGATTGATAACTCAGTCTGATCTTTGTTTAATAGCTTATACTCAGCAAGTTACATATTTTAATTCTTTTCTCTTTGATATAAAATTTAAGTTATCATTTTTCATTTATTAAGCTAAATGATATAGTTGGATCCTTTGATCAGTTTATTTATGTTGCAATCATATATTATTCAGCTCCATGCCCTTTGACTCAGATAAAAATATTTATAATGGTAATATTTGATATTTTAATATATTTTATTTGAATTATTTTGCTCTAAGTAAATTTATGTTACAATATGTTTCAGTAAATAAAACTAGTTAAGAAATTTTATATCTTAAATTGCGCGAATATATTGTTAAATACTAGGGTAAAATAACGATGGTTACATTGGAAAACAATAAATTACATTTAATTGCATAGGAGTTGTATATAAATATATAAAAAAAAATTATAAAATCGTATTTACAAATTATATTATTTAATAATTATCTTAACTCTTCAATTATTTTAATTGTATTATTATTAGATGTATTTTGAAAGGATTGGGTAAATTTACAGTGTTAAATATTGAATTTATATATTAATATCCCGACATTTGTATTTAGAAGTTGTCTTGTTATATATATATATATATATATATATATATATATATAACAATACTATCTTTTGAAATATATAATATATATATATATATATATATATATATTTTCAAAAGATAGTATTTTAAAAAATTTTATTTTAGTCAATTTTTTTTAGTACTTTCTCATAATTTATTTGCAAAAAATAATTAATATTTTAAAAATAACTTGCAAAAAAGAGAGTGTAAATTAAAAAATATTTAATAATTTCGTTTAACATGCTTTGTTAAATCTTTTAAAGTTCCTTTATCAGTCGTATTTTATCTAAAAGTTTAACCTAAACTTCGCAATAAAGGATGGATATACTACAAAATAAAATGGATATAAATTGTAATACTGAAAAAATATTTGAAATATTTATTGATACAGCTTTATTTATGCATAACTGGAGAACTTTTTTGGTACATAAAAAAAAACCACAGCACAGACATCATACGGAGTCTAATGAAAAAATGTATTGAAACATATTATTTATAAGTTTATCCAAGATTTATTTTTAAATAGTAATAAGACAATTATATTTCATGAATTATTTTATATAATATGATACTCAAAGAAGTAAAATGTTATATCCTTTCTGAAGGTAACATTTTTTTTTTTTTTTAAAGAGATTTATAAAAATACCAAACGAAAGTTTAAATGTATCAAGAAGGAAACATAAATAAAAAAGTGAACACATAGTTGAATAAAAGATGGATCCATGGAAATTACAAATAGTACTTAAAAGTTTATCGAATATTTTTAAAGTTAAATTAAATGGATTGATGCATCGGATAAGCAGAGAATATTGGTAGAGAAGATTATGAAGCTTCACAGGATTAATTAATATTATCATCCTAAAAATTAAAACCAAGGATTATTTTCTAAATTTTACTAAATGGATTAATAATTATTTTTATTTTAAACTTTAATGCGCTTGGAGGAGAACATTTTAAAAACTCTAGAGAAAATAATAAACATTTTGGACTTATCAGGAACTATCATCAAGAAAATATGTAACTATAGTTTTGATTCTTTTTATTTTGTTAACCTAGTTTAAATCTAAATTTTTATATAAGATTAGGAAAAACATAAAAACATTAATTTATTAATATTATAATATAACAATCTAATAATTTAGCTAAAAATATTTTAATATAAAGTGTATGGGTATGAATTTTTTTTATATCTGCAATGCTCAAGTGGATAAAGAAAAGCCTACTGAACATGATGACTAGATCAAGGTTATTGGTAATAATAACAACTATTGATAATTTATAATGTTTTTTTTTTGTTTTCTTTAGATCATCCATAAATTGGAAGAATGAAGTGTAAAAGTTTTTTTTACTTATATGTAAACGCATTTTTATACAACATTTTAAAAAAACATTATGAGATAGGATTGATTTGAAAATATGCATACGACAATTTTTTTTTATTAGTGATATAATCCAACATAACAAATAATTATGTGATTCTTTTAAAATTTTCATGTTATTGGATATTCAAATATTGTCTAAGTAGATTTTATATGATTAAACATACAGAGCAATGAAGTAAGCAACTTTTCTTATGGGATAGTAAGATTGTTTAACTATTAATGAATTTTATTTATTGTTTTGTAAATGCAGATAGTTATTTATCAATGTAAGATGTGGAAAATCTTGAGAAATAATGTTGAGATAGTGGCTTGGAAGTACTTAGTGAACAGGAAACCAAGATGATGTTTTAAGAAATAGGATGTTATAAGGAATGGAAATAATATTTAGTCTTTATGTGAATATCAGCATAGTTAACAAAGCCCTATGACTGATACACATTTTATTTGGACAGTGTTTATATTTCTTTAAATATTTGATGTTCTAATAAAGCTGAAGAAATAGCTTTAACATTGTCCCTGTACTAGAGGATATTGGGCAGGTAAATGTCATACCTCTTCGCACTGTACCATGATTTTGAGATATGTTAAGAGTAATACTTTAGCTTTCTTCCTTAATCCTATGCATCTGTTTTCACTATCTTTATTTCATGTAACTGCATTGTTTAGTAAGATATTTTAAAAGAAATGGTAAATAATTTAGAACTAAGGTTATGCTATCGTTTTTGGATAAGATTAGTTTATTTGCTTATAAGGAGCAGAATATTATAACTTAAAATTGAAGATGCAAAGTATCCTAAGGAAAGAAAAGAATCATCGAATATATTTTGAATTTTATTTCGGAAATGAAATGTAAACTTTTTAAAATAAAGTATCTAAACAAAGATATTTTCTTTATAGTGATAATAATTTTAAATGCTTTAGTATTATTTTTTTTTAAGAGAAAAATAAGTATTGCATATTTTTTTAAAATACAATAGTACAAAGTAAATTATGTAAACAATATGCATAGTATATTTTTGTTTATTGATTAACAGAAATATATTAATGATTACACTTATATTATACTAAAGTAAGGCTTAAAGAAGAATATATTATGATTAGTAAACATTGTGTGATAAATACTAAAATCTAGTACTGAATTTTTGGATAATATTTTGTGTAACATCTTTGACTTTGCAAGATGAAAAAATTTTTTTTATATTTTGAGAAATCCATACTCATTATAAAATTTTGTTTTCTATAGAATGTTTTCTGAGTATGAATTTTTTAAAATAAGATAGTTTAATAATATTAAGGATAAAATGTTGTTGCTAATAAAGTAGATAAATATATTTGTAATAAGTTAACCATAATGAGAAACCAAATAGTAACATTTTTTTTAAATTTTGTCCTAAATCTAAATAAAGACATGATTGAAATATAAATTATTTTTTTTATAACCCGGTAGATCAAACTGTAAAGTAAAAAAAGTTAAGGATATCCACTGTAAATAGTGTAAATAAATTGTTTATTTATTTGTTGTTAGTAATAAACTTTGTTAAATTTTGTTATTTCAAAAATTTTGTGTCCGAGTTATTTATTTCTCCACATCGCTGCATGAAAACACGATATATGCATAATAATTGAAACAAATATATAATTTTGCACAAAAGATAAATAGAGAATTATTTTAAGAATTTTAAATATTTTATTGGTATTCATAATCATAATCTTACATTATTTTATTGGTCATAAATCAGTTACCACAATATTATATTAAATTATATGCTATCAGTTGCCACACATATTTTGTTTATCAGATTATCAAAATGCTACCACGTATTTATTTATTATATTCATGAAGGTAAAAGATTATATTATATTATTTCATTATTTTATTATGGTAATAAAATTATAGTAAAAGAAAAGATATACCGAATTAGTTAAACAATGAAGAATATTATTACTGTTATTTATTATTATTAGTTTCAGTGTAGTAGATTATGACATAAAATCCCTTCTCATATTTTACTACCATATTTTTAAATTAACTTAGAATAAACTTTATGAACCTGAGATTATTTTATTGAGCTAGATTATTAAATAGAAGATTAAAATTTAATTATTAGTTTAATCTTAGTGAGTAGAAGTTATTAAAGTTGTAAGAATACTATGAGTTTGTTATTTGAACTAGTAATAAAAGGGGGGATAGTGTTCTTATGCCATTGAGGTAGTATCCTGTGGGATATTGGCTCAATGTAATCTATCTTGTCACCTGTATTTTCACTTCAAGTCTCATGAAAATATTAAATATTTATTTAATTTATTTTATAAATTGAACCTTATTCATATTTTAAATTTGAGCTAGTGAAATATTTTAATGCTGAATATTTTAGTTATTAATTATTAACTGAGATAGAACTCGTTTTATTTTATATCATATACTATTCTGAAGTGAAGATGCACGCGATTACAGGTTAGATTATATTATGAATGTATTCGTCTTTATTACATTATTTAAACATGTTATATGATAGTTAACTTAATGTTTAATACTATTTACTTTTATGATAGGCAATAATTCTATCCAATTCTATAATATAACTTTTAAAATATTTTAAACTTTGTTATTATTTCAAGCAAGCGTGTGTGTGAGAGTATACATTAAAAGTCACATGATTAATAACTTTGACAGACGATTTTTAATCTATTTCTCTGCCTAGATTTATAAAATTGATACACTTATTATATTATATAAAATAATTATAAAAAATTTGGAAGAACAATTTAGAAAATATAGAATTAGATATAATTTTCACCATCACAAAGTTTATTTTAAAAATATACTATATTAATTTTGACTATTTAAATATGATTACAAATCTAAATATAGCATTTATTTAATTATATGTTTTAAACTATTAAAATCGGATTTTTAAATATACTTTTAATTTTTATAGCTGTGTTATTTAATATGGCCAGCTTTTACAACCATATGCAACAATATTTTAAACTTTACTTAACTACTTTTAAATAATTTGCTATAATTTTATATACTACGTATTTTCTTTAGCTTTAAATTGTACTTTAAAAATATAATCGACAAACTATAATTAATGTATTAAAAGAACATATTCTAAATTTAAAATTTTTAGTAATTGACTGTTATGAACTACTACTGACCTATAGAAAAGAGCACAATATATATATATGTTTTGTTTATACATAAGGTGCTGAGATGATATATATATATATATATATATATATATATATATATATATATATATATATATATATTATATATATATATATATATATATATATATATATATTGTGCTAGGTTTAATAAACTCTAAGTTAATAAAGTTATGGAATAAATGTTGAACTTTTCAGGCTAAGATATAAGTCTTATATTAATAAAAATAAAACCAAGTAGTTGATGTTTTTAATAAAAGACATGGTTTAAAATAAAGTGAATAAATCCTTATAACATAGTGGGAAGGAACTCTTGATATTGTCTTCTGTATTATTCTCTTTGTTGATCCAACTTTAAAGAAATACATCTATAACCTAAATTATTAATTTAACAAGATATCATCAATTTATTTATTTATTGATTGATTTAATTTCACAACAGTTTTATTCAATTCCTATGTAAAATATAAACTGCAGGTTATGTTTTATTTGATTTATATTTTTAAAAAATGAACATTTGAAAAACAAAACAGTTGTTTGTTTGTTTTTTATCTTTTTCATATGTATTTGTGCTATTATAAAAATATAAAATCACAATCTTGGAATAAAACCTATATCATTTGTTTTTATATAAAAGAATGACTTTGAGTTTTCATTTGAAATTTATTAATATCTGTCTTTTCTCTTTTTAGTACATCAGTTATTAATTGGTTGACAAACTCATTCATTCGACTAAATGATCATATTGTATATTAGTGGATTATTTTTATAAGTCATCAGTAATGGAAATATTAAATTACATGTAATCTTATTTGTGAATATATCTTCTGAATTCAATAAAATTCCCTTTGTTCCAATTTATATTTAGTAACTAATCAAATTGTTAGTTAAGTTTACTCTGAGAATTCAGTTAACATGCCATAGTCAATGCTCTATAGTATTTAGGTTTATTTTGTATAGCTAGCCAAAGTAACAATATAAGTAGTGATTAGAGTACATTCACTCAATTGAGGCCATTTCAATTGTTAGGACCTTTCTTTATATGTATATTTTACTTACTATTACATTTGGCACTACCAATTGGAGCAATTGTATTTTCTATTACATTTTTATTATGTTTAAGGCAAATGTATCTTTTCATATGTAGTTAAGGCATATTATTGTATTAAATTAATTTTATCCTTTTATATGTAGCATCATATGTAATGTTACATTTGCTTTTCAAGAATTGGGGCTATGTCATTTCCTCATACATTGCAAATACATAGTATTACAATATATATATATATATATATATATATATATTGTAATACTATGTATATGTATGTGGATCATCAATTTGAACACTCACAATATATAATAAATCATACCACCTAAATTAAAGTATGACAATTTTCACTCACTATCCATCAGTCCATCATAGCTTCTGGTTCGTTATTTCCAATCCTAAGGCATACAGATGATTTCCCTTTAAGTAAAGAAGATAAACATGATCAGTAACTAATATGGATTTGAATCCAATTATTTTCACATTTAAATGCTGATGTTTTCTTTTAAATCTATAAATGTATTCAACCATTTAAAATGATAAGTACTTAGCTGATGCAAAATTACACATCACTGGTTTTAATTTTACTTTTTCATTGACAATAATGTACAAAGAGAATTTCTTTAATGACACAATCCACTTATAATCAAGTGAAGAATAATAAATGCTAACTTTTTTTTCCAGATTAAGAAAGTGAAATTTAAATTGCCTCATGTTGCATATAAGTTGGGTTAATCAATCTTGTAAAATTCCTTGATCTGAAATATGACATCCATAGATATATAATGGTGTTTACATCCATCATAAATAAATAAATGCAATTCTGGATTATTTTAAACCACAAAATATCTTCATACAGTTGACCTGCAATACAATGCATTGTGGTGGGTTTTTATTTTTTTCACATTCTTGCCATTTCCCCTGGAATTTTATTAGCAAGCTGCCCCATTGAACCAACAGTTAAAATTATTATTTTTCCATGGTTTTATAAACTAATTACTTAAACAATAAAATTTAATGATTTTTTAAAGACAGATCTAAAATTTCCATTGTAGACAATGACAAAATTACAAGAACTCAAATTACAATGTCTCTCTTCTATTTATAAGATACTCTTGATGACATTATAGTTGTTATGACAACGGTTGAATATTGCTCAATTTGACTCTATGATGAGAAATTTGTTCAAGAAAATTTTGTTCCCAATTAGTAAGTGAAATGGAGATTTAATAAAAAAATTGGATACAATGAAAATGAAATCCTGTTTTATAAGTTCAATATTATTTTTCCAGTTTAAACCAAAATAAAGAATTTCTATTATAATTCTAATGCATTTTAATGGATATAAATATTTTTACATATCTTTTTTAATAATAATTTTTTATATAACTAATTTATGAACAAACATATATGAACCATAAAACATTTAATTTTATAATAGGTGTCACTATGGTGATTGTAATAATAGAAATTGAAATGTGTAATACTTAATAATAATATTGATTTTTTCAAGTAAGTTTTATAATTCATTTAACTATTTCCAAAATCTATTTGTTAATTTACCTGTTTCTATTTTTCTCTGAAATTGATCACAACATATTTATAAATTGATGCTAAATGTTAATAATAAATAAGAATGTTGTTTGCATAATATAGTTGCCATAATTACATGGTTAACATTAATTCTTTAACATTTCCATTATTTATAGATCAAACGAAATAAAAATTAAAAAAGGCCAACAAATGTCTTTATTTATTTTTAAATACTGTGACCTACATATTTGTAATATCAAACTATATATATATGTCATGTGACATCTGACTATGTCTTATTACTATTATATAAAGATGTATGATGTGGAAATATTGAAATAATGGAACTTACTGTGCATTTATCTAAAAATATTTCAGATATAAAGAATACATGGAAATTCCCATTATAATTTTAATATTTATATCTATAAAATCTTGAAAATCTTTTAATTATTATATATTGAGTTTATCATATAAAAGCCAGTGAAATATAATAAATCATATATTACTGATTAACAATAGTTTTATTAAAATAAAATTTCTTTATTAAAGTAGGTCATGAACTTTAAGAATTTAAGCTGTGGTTTAAATGTTAAAAATAAAAATTATTTAAAATACTGAAATTGTATTAAATGATTTTTTTTAAGATATTTTTATTGATCATTGATGCAAATAAAAATTTATGAGTAAAATAGTTAACATTGATAATCAAAAGACAATTATGGATTAAAATTATAGGCTAAGTCTATTATTTATGTATATTTTAAGCTTGAGTATGTATGTACTTTTAATCTTATTGTTGTTGCTCTTATTATTATTACATATTATATGAATTTTTGAAAGGTATATTTATAACAAAAATATTGCTAGCATAAGTGGAATGTTATCTTTTTCATGAATTTGTACGCTATAAATCAGTGGAAATCAGTCTTAGTTTTATATATGAATACATAGAACATACAATTAAGAATCAGCAGAGAATTGGTGTCATTTATTTTGATTTATATAAAAGTGATCATATCATTCTCCATCATCAAATTATACAAATAGAAATTTCTTCTAAACCTATTGATTGTTTTGTATTTTGTTGTTGTTGTTGTTGTTAATTGTTATTATTATTATTATTATTATTATTATTATTATTATTATTATTATTATTATTATTATTATTATTATTATTATTAATAATAATAATAATAATAATAATAATAATAATAATAATAATAATAATAATAATAATAATAATAATAATAATAATAATAATAATAATAATAATAATAATAATAATAATAATATAGTAAGTAATCCATTTAACTATAAATATCTAAATATAATTGCAACGTAAGTCTTTCTCAGAGTAGTATTTTAGCATCTATGCTTTTTAATTTCATGTGAATGATCTTGAAAATTGCTTGAAATTGTTTTTTACTTTGTAGCTGATTGTAAAATCATTAGAAGAATTATATCTGTGATGAATTGAGTTTTGCTTCAAAGTGATATTTACAATGTTGGCTACTGGTATGATTTAAACAAATTGTTCATTAGTTTAAATAAATGTTCACTTCTTTCATTTTTAACAAATCTGAATTTTTGGATTTTTTTTATTTTATTAATTCTTATAAAATTAATCCTGATATTTTACAAAAAAGGTCTGGGAACTTTTTTTTTTTGTAATAATGGATTGTTTCCTTTGATAATGCCATCTTTACCAGTTACCTTTTCAATAATTACACAAAATTTAAATTATTTTTCTGGTTTTTTTTTTCCTTTCATTTTTGAATATGACTCAATTATCTGAAATCCTATGTTTTCTAATTATGCCTTTTTGAATAATAAAGATGATTTTTGTCTAAGTTCTAAATATCAACTCAGAAAACTTTTTTGTTTTTTTAAAGATTGTTATTCAATAAGCCATACTGCCTGATATAATCTTAATTATTTCTGTTAAATCTCATGTGCTTATTACAAGGCATTATATTTTTATTATATATTAAATCTTGTCTATATGTATTTATATTTTCTCTTACATTTAGGTTTTTTCATTTGTATAATCATGTTTTTGTTAATATTGATCATTTTAATTTAGATTCTTAAGCAGTTCTATGATATTTTAACTTCAACTGAAATTTTATTGCTTAGTTTAAATATATATAAGCAAAATTATATGGCTGAAATAAACACATTGTTTTCATAAACTCCATGAATTAATATTTACATAATTTATACTATTCTTCTTGGATCTTTCTTATATTTACTGCTTTAGCAAAGCTAAAGATTGCTCTTTGATCTATAAAAGACAATGTGCCACAACTGATGGAGCAATCTTCTTATCTCCTAGTCTTATTTGTTCTATTTTGTTTTAAAAAGTATTTGGTGTTTTCTATTATATATATATATATATATATATATATATATATATATATATATATATATATATATATATATATATATATATAATATACAAATCAATATATATATATATATCAAAATACAGTACAATTTATATAAATTATATTCTTTTAAAAGTACTTTCGACTATACACTTTGTAGTCTTTATCAACTATATAACGTTGAATAATCAAAACGAGACAACCCTTAATAATACCCATAGTTCAATTCAGATTTCCCACAATTCTGTTATCTTAACATTTGATGACTGGTGATTCATTAACATTTGACGATTTTTTGAAATCAACATAGCCTCTTTTATTTTACGTTTATTATGACAATGTTCAATTTGAATAATTTTCATATTTTTATAATCAAATTTAAATCCATATTGACAAGATTTATTATGATCAAATATAACAGATGATGAAGGTTTATTTACATCTGTTCCATATTGATTCTCTTTTTGAATTCTATTATATAAAAGCATATGTTCTTTTATTCTCTTCTCAAATGTACACTTAGATTCACCAATGTATTGTACGCCGTATCCACATGTCAATCTATATATAATAGAATTTTGATTAAACTTTGAATTTTGAATTTTAGAATTATTAAGCAATCTATTTATGTTATTTGTAGAGAAAAAAGCAATATGACACAAACCATTATAAATTTTCCTAATGCTATTGCTAATATTATTAAAGGTTTTAAAAGAAATCAACACTATAATAAAATTAAAAATAAAAATATCAAAATGAAATGGATTTCAATGCCATTTATATCAGATGAGCAGGTCAAGTTTATTAGGAAAATTTATAATGGTTTGTGTCATATTGCTTTTTTCTCTACAAATAACATAAATAGATTGCTTAATAATTCTAAAATTCAAAATTCAAAGTTTAATCAAAATTCTATTATATATAGATTGATATGTGGATGCGGCGTACAATACATTGGTGAATCTAAGTGTACATTTGAGAAGAGAATAAAAGAACATATGCTTTTATATAATAGAATTCAAAAAGAGAATCAATATGGAACAGATGTAAATAAACCTTCATCATCTGTTATATTTGATCATAATAAATCTTGTCAATATGGATTTAAATTTGATTATAAAAATATGAAAATTATTCAAATTGAACATTGTCATAATAAACGTAAAATAAAAGAGGCTATGTTGATTTCAAGAAATCGTCAAATGTTAATGAATCGCCAGTCATCAAATGTTAAGATAACAGAATTGTGGGAAATCTGAATTGAACTATGGGTATTATTAAGGGTTGTCTCATTTTGATTATTCAACGTTATATAATTGATAATTAGACTACAAAGTGTATAGTCAAAAGTATTTCTAAAAGAATATAATTTATATAAATTATACTGTATTTTGATATATATATTGATTTGTATATTACATATATTGTGAAACGAATACAGATATCAAACTTTATTTATTACATATATATATATATATATATATATATATATATATATATATATATATATATATATAAACCATTATACAATTTCAAATATCCAGTAACGCCCTCTGCTTAAAAGTCTATATCTCAATAATACAATAATAGCAAATTTCAAAATGATATATATGTATATATGGGAAAAAGAACATTAACAAAAATATTCACAAGAGATTGGATGAAATATTTCAGATTTCCATATATTGATGGCCTTAAATAATTCATATGATCAAGGTCCAAGCATTCCTTATGACAAAGCAAGCATCTTTCATCTATGTTATCAATGTAGCCTACTATATTTTATACATTGAAAGTAGCGGTGTCCACACGTTTATTTTAAGTGAAAAGTCAAAGTATTTCAATTCCATAATCTAAACTTTCTAAGCAATTACATGTTGTTAATACTGAAATTCAGCACACAAAATTGGATTAAGTAATTTGTAAACTATCCAATATGTAAAGTTTTTGTTACAGAGGTATAAGTAGTAAGTCTTTAATTTCTATTAACGATCTCTGTAATTCTTCTGATAAACTTCTACTTGGGGATGGCCAATTTATGGGACAAGTTTTTAAATATTTTGTGAGAGAAAGATTAAAGATAATGATGACAAAATGTTTAGTTTTCGGGATTTTAAATGATTGTATTGAGTGAAGACCAAAACTACTAAAGAAGTTTAGCATTTGTAGATGTTTTAATGAGATTGCTTTTTTTTTCTTGAATAATTTTCTACATTTGAATATAAGAGATAAGAATGATTTGGTAAATGTTACTATATAAGATTTTTAATAATAATTAGATTGTTAATAAGTTGACATTTAGAGTATAATGAGAGTGTAGAAGATTGAAGCTGCTTCATTAAAGATTAAAGATTAGCTATCTTAATATAAACTGAGCACTGATTATATATGTGTGAGGAAGATGGTGATCTGGGCAACTGAGAGTACTGGTTCAATAAGAAATATGCATATTGGAGATCATTTATTTTTTTTACATTTATATGGTCATGTGTATAGATTGATTGGGTGGGTGAAGGGAGCTTGAAAGTTCGAGCTCAAGTTCCTTATAATTACATTAAGTTTAGTATAGACTATATATATATAGTCGTACATGGCGTATTGCAGTAGCAGAGTGTCGAGTTTTTTGGATAATTCCTTCCAATCCTGGCACTTCCACTGCTCAAACTGATTATAAATAAATACTTAAACAATAATGTCAATCATTTATTTATTTCTAATATATATATATATAATAATAATAATAATAATAATAATAAAATTTCATATTACAGAGTTTTTAAAAAATAATTAGCTTTTAAATTTGATTATGGAAAATGTACTGCTTGGGAATTCTTATAATATAATTTCTTCATTTTTGTTTTTAAATTAACTATAATTCTCTGATTCCAAAATTTTAATTATTTATGAAATATTCATCACAAGTTAATTATTTCACATCTAATTAAACTCTGAATGATCTATATAATCACAGGATTATTTATTAACCAATCAACTAATAGTTATTTAATTCAATTATGTTAGCTGTGTTTGGTGGATTAATTCTATTGGCTTACATAGTTTTTCTAAATTATGTAGTGATAACTTATATTTATTTAATAATTAAACTTTTTGAAAGAAAAATGTTTTGTTTAAATCAGAATAGCATATGTGAAAACTAGATTTAAGCAAAAAAAGTTAATGATTTTAAAAAATTATAAAGAATAATTTTACACATTTTTTTAAACTCTTAGATCGCATCATTTCTACAGGGATGGGGGTGAGTACGATTTAGAAATAAAGCTGTTCTGTGAATTTTTAAAATTTACAAATAATTTCAAAAATAATTTTATTTTTGATATTAAAATGTTTTTATAAAAAACTTCAAACAAATGATCACTTTAGAAGTCCTTTTACGTTAAAATCCAGCATCTTCTAAGACTAACAATCAGAGTAAAATATTGCTTGTATTTATATTATTTCTCAGTGATACATTAAAAAATAGTTTTTATAAAACTTTAAAGCAGTTAGAAAATAATGCATAATATTAAATTGCAAAAAGTTTTAATTCAAGCGGATTTTTTTATAAATGAATTGGAAAAACATAAAACGTTTTTTTTTTAAAAAAAAAAAAATTAAAGTGAATAAATGATGTAAAATCTAAAAACAAGTTTTTTCATATGGCAGCAAATGTAAAATATATTCTGAGTAAATAAATAACGATAATACACTAAACCTAAATAAAAGCAATGGGTTTGTTGTGTGATCTGTATTAAAATCAGATTTGATTGCTCTAAGGAGTTTCTTCGCAAAGGAATCTATAACTACACAGTAAATAATTTAAATTGCTTCACCCAATTATGTATAATTGTTCAGTATGTTTATTAACATATTAATACAAAATTAAATTACTTTGTCCATAGAAAATATTTATATGAGTTTTTTTAAATATTTTGTCTTTGAAATAATAAACGAAAACTCTAATACAACAAATAGTTCACTTATAAAATGTTGCATCTGTTGAATTCTTAATCAGACTAAATAGTTATAATTTTCCATTTTGCTACATGAATAAGAAGAAATGTAAATGCTCATTTTACCATTTTCCATTTTCAAATGTTTTTATTCATGTGATTAAAGTTTGGCATATAGAAATAGAAAGTTATAGAACATATTTAAAATATAGCCCATGGAAAAAATTGGAATGGCGTTTGCTGTGCATAATAATTGGAATAGTTACAAAATTTTAAAGAACAGTTTTTTAGAGATTCATTCTGTCAACTATTTTATTTAATATATTCACCAGTGATTTCCCAGAATTAGAATGCCTAAAATCCATTTATACTGATCACACCGCATTGATTTCATAAAAAAGATTCATCTCATAAATAGAAAAGTTTTTTAATAAGGATACAAAATTTTGCAAAAATAAAAAAGTCTTTTAAACTTATAAAAAATTGTTTCTTTTTTGGTTCCAAAGACTAATCTTATTTTCAACCCATAAAAGAAAGAATGCTCAAGTTATCAATTAAACAACAAAAATGTTCTCATAATTTAAATACAATCATTTGCAGCAAATACAATTTTATGCCTGCTGTTTGGAGTAGCATTGAAACTGTAGCCTAATTAATATAAACAACTATCAAAGATTAGATCTAAAAATAATTTCTAAGAATAATCTTTCCAAACTTGTTTGCTTTACTTGGAATTATAGTGCAAATGCTTTATAAATACATTTCTTAGCATGACTGTATTTTATTGATACTATTGTGATTTATTTATAGAAATAGTACCACACTACACTATTAGATGTGCAATAAAATATAAGAAATACTTCTGGAACAACTAATTTACACTTTCACATATTCCTCCACAAGATATCAGAAAACAAGTTGCCAAACAAAAAATATACTAACAGCTTTTGAGTAGATGACACATATCAATTACTTAAAATATAGTTTCATTTACTTGTTTCAAATCAAGATTCTCATGTTAAATACTGAACTAAGAATTCTTTCAAAAATCAAAGAATTGTTTTATGTTCAAAATAAATTTATTTTTCTAAATTCAAAAATGAAGCCAGCAGCTATATTTAATTTTCCAAGACATTACTGAAATCATATCAACAGGATCATGACTATTTATGACCAATGTGATCATCTTCCTCAGAATCTCTGATAAATATGGTAAAATTGAAACCACAAATTACATAAATACTATCAGATCTATGAATATAGTTGCAGAATTGAAAGAATTAATAAAATTACTAGTGAATCTATGTTCTGATTAAAATGTCTACAGATTTATTTATGATAGTTGTTAATAGTTAAACTGTTAAAAAAAAGTTTGTATACTAAATGTATAAATAGCTTTAAACTCATGATAATTCATCATAGATTAAAATAGAGTTTGGACATTTTTGTTACTTTCTAATTTATCAAAGCATATCTTGTTCATTTTAATATCATTCTTAATTATTGAGAAAAAAAACAATTTATATAAATATAATATATTCCACTTATATTAACCTTGTTTGTTACCTTAACTTGTAATGGGAAATGACGTTAATAAAGGTTAAAAAAACCTGTTTAATAAAAAATAAATAATTTAATAATGATCATTCTCCAATTCAAACTTATAAATAAACACATTTACTTTTCTCACCAAAAAACTTATAACATGAATAAAATACATTTATCATTAAACTTTTTTTAATGCAATGCTTATAAAGAATTGATAGTGATTACATGTAACAAATAAATAATATCGTAGAGAAATTTGTATCAGAAATCTTTTTTTAAAAAAATAACTAGAATCTAGATTTATAAATTGTCTTTATTTTTGTTGTTGTTGTTATATAATCCAGGTGATGTTTTCAATTGGTGATTTAATAGCAGAAGCAATAAATAATAGCAGTCTATGTTGATGGTGAATCCATTTTCAAGCCTGTAAAAATTTTGATGGTAATACAAGCGAATATGTTTCAATTTTATCTATTTATAGCAGCAAATGATGATTTGAAGAAGATTCATATTTCAAACAAAGGACTGATAGGTCAAAACAATCCATTTGATGTCTGCAATGGCAACATTTTCAAGGCATCAAGAAAATTTTACAATCTAGTTTTTTCTAATATGAGTAGATAGATAATGGCATAAGCCTATTAAAGCAAACTATTTGTGAATTTTTTTTTAGAAAGTTATACTCCAATGAAACAACTGAGACACACAGGCTTATTATATACCTGTGTCTATATATGTAATATATAGGGTATATGTATTCGAGGGTATCAGTGTTATGAGATAGTGTGGAGAGTGGTGGGTTGTTGAAAGTCTGTGCTCATATACCCTATATTTTACTCCAATAAAACAATAAATTATTTTCTAGTCATTTAACTTTCAAATAATCAATATCAGTTCTTTAAACCAATTTACATTGATAAAATTATCAATAAAATAATCTTCAAATTATAAATTTTCACAATTGATTGTCTTTAAATAAAGGATACAGAATGTATCTAAATTCCGTTATTTCAATATTAAATTAATTTTTTTTTAATTTATTGTTCTTGAGATTTAGTTCTAAGATTATGATTTAAATTACCTTTAAAATGAAATACTTTTAATACACCCAATGATATCTGTAATTTAAATTATGTAAATTTTAATTAAATAAAATTTCTTTTAGAAAATATATTTTCATGCATGCATAAGTGCAATATGAATTCCTACAGAATATTATCTTATAAACCTTTCCCCTTTTACAAAAATAGAAATTTCATTAAGTTTACCATTTTGCATATTTTGAATGTTAGATTAGAAAAGACAAATTCTTCTATTAAGAGTCTCTCAAGGATCAATGGATTCATGCATTATAAGATCCTACTATCCTTGCTTTGTATTAATGTTTAGCAGGTTTACTTTCATGCAGAGTCTGTATAAAGACTTGGCCACCTATGCTGAATGAATACAGTTTATTATTACTTATCTGCTTTCTTTGCTCTACCATCTAGATTAAGCTGAGACATGGCTTTTATTTATCCTAGACAGTATCAATATCTTCTTCAATCAGTGTCAGTGGTATCTTAATCCATTTTGGATAATTGAATTGTGTACACTCAAAAGTCCAAAAATGTAATTTATTACTGGCTTTTTCTTAACTCATTCTTTATGTTTGACACTGACATAAATAGTCAGTTTAACTCCTCACAAGATTTCAACTATATATTTTTTATAAATGTAAAAATGTCATATTTTGTTGGTTTATCCATATGTTTCAATCTCTAGATTAAAAAAGAGTATCATGATTGATTAAAATTGCTTTTGGTGTAGCGGCTAAGGAAATTTGCTGTTCTTGTGCTATCTAGATGGCATCTTGTTTATTTGTCTTTCCAAGAGAGTGTACTGTCACATATTATAAAAATATGTTATACATCATACTATTAAAAATCTATATTGCCTAAATTCTTGTAATGGAATAAATAAGTCTATATCCAGTGAATTGTTGGGTTTCTCAATATTATGATGTGGAGGATTCCAGAAAATGATGTATTTGTTGGTTTGGTCTGAAAAATAACTTGTCCTTAAGATAGCTAGTACATATTTGTGCAAATTGAGCCAATAAAACCATCTTTTTAATATTCTTTCACTTTCTCAGACTATAATGACCACATAGACAATAAATGTACATCATACTTTTTTTGGTTATAAAGTTGCAATGTTTTCACATTAATAGACAATCACTTAATCTGTAATTTTTGAGAAATAATACTGCCACATAAAAATTTCTTAGCTTAAAATTGTGTAGAAGTAACATCATTTGGATTCCAACTGAGGATGTCAATAATACACTTCTTTTTGTCTTTCAGATAAAAGGCTCATATTTGAAATGATCATTGGTTAGATATGCATTGTTGAAAAACTTTGGTCAGTCATAATGCTGACATTCAAACTCACTGAACATTTTTTGAATTTGGAGACACTCCACATAATAGTTAGGGCCTCCTTTTTTGTAGTGGTATAACTTCTGTCAATCCCTTTTAATGTTTGGTTGCAGAAAGACAAAACTTGAAACTTATGTGGATTGCTAAATTGGACAAGACCAAATTCATTATTATTAATCTGAATATAAGTTATTCTTGATCTTCTATAAATCTTGGTATGTCTCTAAGTCCATGTCCATTTCATATTTTTTCTCAGCAATTATAATAGTATCCCTGCATTTTTTGCAAAATTATAAAATCAGTAGTAGTAATTGTTTTTTGTTGGTGGGTTGCAAAAAATTTTCATTACTAATATTTTTGTCAGGATGGATTTAACTTTCCTACTATTGAACAAAAAAAACCTAAGAAGAATCCATCTAATACAGAGTGTTATATTATTCTTCTAGTATTATTTAAGAATCTTTAAGATGGTTAAAGTGTTTCTTTATATCTATCTGGTGATATAATAATGATGTTAGCCATATATTGTATACTGTTTTTTTTTAATTCTTTCAACAATACCATATTCAGATATCTCAATAATCCTGCTCCACTGTTAATAAGTTTGAAAGGTATAGGTTTAAAAACATTGGTATATCAGTAATAGTAGTAGGTAGTATATTGGAAATCTTGTAGATTTGACAGTATCTACCAATAATTTGATGTATGAACTATCATAGTAAAGATAGTTTTGCCTTGGAAATCAATTAACAACTTATGGATAGCTGAGAAAATGTCCCTTTCTGGAATAATTTTTCAATCTTTGGACATCTAAACATGTTGTATTGATCAATTCTTTTTAATAACTACTAATTCATTGACATTTGATAGTGGGCACTTTTGATTTTTACTTTATCATTTAGTGAATTTCTTTTTCAACCTTGTTCTTGTGCTGAACAGGAATAGAGTAGGATTGACTGTTAAAATTGGTGTCCTCTTTAATTTTGATCCTATACACATAATTAGGAATGAAAAGACTAATCAAGAAACATTGATCTGCTTCTTTCTGCATTGATTTACTTACTTTGATACTTTGATTGTTATTTATGTGCAAACTCTAACCTATTGCACACATTGCAAGAACAAAATTGTCTGTGTTGGGAATACTTACATTGATATGGCACAATGAATGAATATATTAATTAGATAAAGTCTGATTTTATAATAACATCCTGGATTAATCCTCAAATTACTATGAACACATCTAAGATATTTTTGCTTCCAATTACAATTAAAGCAATGTTTGTTTAGTTTCAACCAATGCTTCCCTTTCATTGGCCAATATTAATCATATTTTGTTTACATGTAATGTTAGAATTATTAAATTAACTTCTATAATCTTTACATCTAGTGTTCTGAAATGAATGTGGCTTAACTCACAGAATCTATCAATGCTTATATTATATGCTTTCTATTATTATGGGAATTGGGGGTATTTGAATGTCATTTATTGGTTTACTTTTCTTTCTTTCTCCACAGTTATGGTTAAATTATTTTTAACTGGCATATTATTTTAGTTTCATTTTTCAAGAGAATCTTGTTATATGGAATATGACAGTAAAAGCTGCATAAGTTTTCCAGCCAGAAATAATAATGATGGTTCATACTGATCTCTTGCATCATTACTTCCATTAGGTTGAGTATGTGCATGAGTGAAATATGATCAAGTTCTTTATGATTTTTTTCAGGTGAATACGCCTCAATCCATTGAATTAGTATCATTACATCTTAGTCTTTCATATCAGTTGAAATATTCAACAGTCATTGTTTGGGGTTTTTTAGATCTCTTTTGCTTTTTCTGTTTTCTTTTTCTGACCATTGCTGTAATCCATAGCTGTAAGAATTTCAGCAATCTCTTCAATGTTGCATTTGTTAATCATTAGCATGATTTCTTATATTCTTATTGGTAAATTGTGTGTGATTATTAAAAAAGTATGTATTTCTTATAAAGTAAATTCAGTGAGAGATTGTAACTTAAATACTTTTCTAAAGGAAAATTGTACATATGTTTCACCTGGAACAGGAAAATATTTTTCATGATATTTATCCTGCCTCTCCTCACTTCATAAGCTTCTTAAAATTTTCAAATGCTAATCTTCAAATGTATGGGGTTTATTTCTCAAAGCATGCTACTACTCCTTAACTGTACTATGCAGATAGTTACAAACCAATGCTTTCTGCTTCTTATGGTTGCAATGATAAAATCTAAAAAGTTCCCTTAAGCTAAGTGCATTAAAGGACTCTCTCCAGTATCACTCTTGTAACCTCTCATTTGGACACTTTTAGCAACTGTTTGGGTAGTTGGATTTTAGGTTTGTACTCTCTTGTTTCACATTCATGGCATTTGTGTTCAAATCATTATTATTATTCATTAACATATCCTATATATTCTCTGGAATGATTTAACAATCCACTATCTTTCTGTTATTCTTTCTAAATGCAATTAATTAATTTAATTTTTTATTACTTTTACTTGAATATCTAAATGATAATCTAATTTCCTTTTAACTACACCTACCCCAGCATCTATTCTTTTCAATGCAATGTCAACTTTTATTTGTATTTGTAAACCTTTCAGTAGCTTGTCTATCTCCTTTTTTACCTTGGCAACCTTTTCTCTATTTTTTAATTTTATCTTTTAATTCTATTTTATTTTATTCTAATATTTCTTTTATTTCTAATTGAATTTTTTCTTTATTTTTAACCTTTGGTTTGACTGATCTGTAGTAGTATTCTTACTTCTTGTTGCAGACTTTCCATCACTATTCTTGGGTTTTTGTCCATTTTCAGCTCTAGTCTCTGTTGATATTTTTACTCATTTTCTGCTTAATCTCCATCATTATTCTCTAGTTCTTGTCTGTTTCCATTCCATTCTCTGCTGCAGGTTTTCATTTATTTATTTCCATCACTATCCTTTGGTTCTTATCCATGTTTGATAACATTTTTATTCCAAATGTCAGATAATTCATCTGTTTTTATAGGCTTACTTTCCCTGATTACTCTTTAAAATTCTCTAAAGGTTTTTTCTAGACTATTCTGTTTTTAATTCACCTTTTGGACTTGCACTTAAGCTACCAATTTCACTATCTTGACTATTCTCTTTCTCATTCTTGATTCTTCCATCTTGCTCCATTATATTGAAAGTTTTTTTTTTACAATTATAATCAAAATCTCAAATGGGATTTCTTTTATTTTTTAATTTCCAAATTGATCACTACAATATGTATTTTTTAAAAACTATTGATTATAATTATTCTGTTGCTTATATTGATACAAATTTTTTATATTCCCCACATTCTTACAAAACATACTTTATAATAGCTAAAAAAAGAATATGTGGTCCTATAAAGATTCAATCTCGCCAAGCGTTGTTAGCCAAGAGGTCATCGCAGCAGCCTTGCAAGCAAGTAGTTGTTTGCAGATGGTTATGGGTTCACCTCCTGGCCGATGGTATGACATATGAAAAAAAAAGATTCAATCTCATATATTTAAGAATTGAATAGCCAAATCATTAAACTTTAACTTGGAATCCTAAAAAAAAAATTATTTATATCAGAGTCCTTCACGTTGATAAAAAAAAATTTTACTTTAATACTTCAAAATGTTTTTTTCTATATCAAACCCAACATACTGAGTGCCAGAATTCATAAAATAAAATTCTCTGTAATGGATAGATGATTTGATAAAGTTGATATCATATTTGCTAAAAGGTTCTAGTAGATAAAAAGCATAGACTTCTTTTCATTTAAACCTACCACAAAATATCTAACACTAACGGAAATGTATCCCTGGGAAGAAAAACTAATTTTATTAACAAAATTACATTCATACTCAATTCCACAAACCATACAATGCCATTTTTTCTTTTAATAGCCTACACATTCATAAAAATCAGACCTTCTATTTATTATCAATATCATATAGACAGCATATCACTTTTATAAATATATGTGCTAAATCTATATGCTGTTGAAATATTGAAAATGGAATATATATATATGTGTGTGTGTGTGTGTGCGCGCGCGCGTGTGTGTGTGTGTGTGTAAGTATGTAAAGTAAAATATATTATAATCTAAAATAAATTGTTTTTTTCCAATTTATCTCCTAAATATAATAAATAATTGTACAATATCAATGAATATGTTAGGTAAATTGAAATTAATTTTACTATTACTCAAGAATGTTGATGGTTTATTCATAACCAATGACATTTAGATTTACATACATGTAGGAGATAAAAGTACCCACATCTAGACAAGACAAAACAGACTAAACTATATCACATAAATTAATATGGAAGTAACCAACATAATTAATATCCAGAGGTAGACATGGTGGTCAATATAAATTCAATAACTAATAAAAAAATAATATAAGTTAATGACTGTAATGATATATTGTATCATTTCATTTTTACGCATATATAATCTGGTGTATATGTTCACCCTAATTTCTTATTATTAAGAAAAATCGTACCTAAACAATCCTTCGTTTAGATACCCAAGCATATATCAACATATAAGTGAAGACAAATTAATACATTAATATTCATGGAAGATTACCCTCCAGATAAATCTACATAGAGTAAAATAAACGTATAAATTTTCATTTCTTCCTAATCTATCAATGCAAGTAAATATGAGCTGATTTCCATAAGTAAAAGAGATTTGGTACTTTGATATCTAAATAACCCAATTTATATAAATATATAAAAATTAAGATGTATTCCATTTTTAGCTCTGTTACCATAACTTGAAATGGTGAATTCCATTAATAAAAGTTTGAAAAATGTTTAATATAAAATCAATATTTTAATAATGGTCATTCTCCATTTCAAACTTATAAATAAACATTATTTATCTTCTAATTAAAAAAATTTATAACGTGAATGAAATATTACATTTATTATTAAACTTTTTTAAAAAATGTAATGCTTACTAAAAAAAATTGATAATAATTACACATAATAAATAAATAATAATTGTAAAGAAAGTTTATATAAGGAATTATTTTTTAAAAAAAAACTAGAATCTAGATTCAATATCGTCTATTTTTATTTATTTATTTATTTATTTATTGTTACCTAATTCAGATGCTGTTTTTAAACAGTGATTTATTATGAAATGCCAATAGAAGCAATAAATGGCAGCGGTTTGTGTTCGTGGAGATGCCCATTTTCAAAGTCCTGTAATAATTTTGATAACACAATCTTATATGTTTCAAAGATATTCATTTTGTAGCAGAAAATGATGGTTTTGAAGAAGATTCATATTGATCACTCAATCAAAGGATTGAGTAAATCAAAATTATTTATTTTATATCTGCAATCCATCATCTGGGATGGAGCAATGATAAAGTTAGCAAAGCATCATGAAAATTTTACAAAACCAGCTTTTTCTAATAATTAAATTATTGACGCTCACTATTTATACTTAACTCATAATTTTTTTTAAAAATTATACTTAGTAACATAGTTAATGTATTTAACTTTCAAAAATCAATATTACTTCTTTAAACCAATCTTTTTATATTGATAAAATTATCAATATATTAACTTTTAAATTAAATCGAGATACTGCGAAATCTCTAGCACTCGTTACAATACATAACTGACAGCCAATCATATGTCAAGAATAGCTGTCTAAAATGATGTCAAACCTAAACATACAACAAAGATTTTACAAGAAAAGGGCAGCCACCATTCTCTCAACTTTTCTTTTTATATATCTAAGCCAGTCGTAAGCATTTAGGTTTAAAGCTTGAAACTTTATATATCTTCACAATTAACTCACTGAGTCTAAATCGTAAATGTACAACACAAAATTCTATGATTTACTATGAAGTAGTTTTTAGAATACATAACAAGCAGTAAAGTACGTAAATAATATTTTAATTTGCGAAGCACCGATAGTTGAAAACTGAAATAAATCGAGATACTGTGAAATCTCTAGCGCTTGTTACAATACATAACTGATGGCCAATTAGATGTCAAGGATAGCTGTCTAAAATGATGTCAAACTTAAACACACAACAAAGATTTTACGAGAAAAGGGCAGCCACCATTCTCTCAACTTTTCTTTCTATATATCTAAGCCAGTCGTAAACATTGAGGTTTGAAATTTTGAAGCTTTATATATCTTCACGCTTTCAAACCTAAATGCTTACGACTGGCTTAGATATATATATAGAAAGAAAAGTTGAGAGAAGGGTGGCTGCTCTTTTCTCGTAAAATCTTTGTTGTGTGTTTAGGTTTGACATCATTTTAGACAGCTATCCTTGACATCTGATTGGCTGTCAGTTAGGTATTGTAACGAGTGCTAAAGATTTTGCAGTATCTCAATTTATTTCAGTTTTCAACTATCGGCGCTTTGCAAATTAAAATATTATTTAACTTTTAATTATAAATTTACACAATTGATGTTATCTAGATAAAGGATACATAATGTATTTAAATTCCATCACTGCAATACTAAATTAAAAACTTTTTATTTTATCTTTTGGAGATTTAGTTCTAAGATTATGGTTTTAACTTGCCTTTACATTGAAAATACTTTTAATACACTCACTGATATCTGTTAATGAAATTAAAAGAAAATTTCTTTTACAAATATATTTTAATGCATGCATGAACATGAAATATGTATTTCTATTGAATCTTATTTCAATATATATATATATACTGAAACGATAACTTTCCAAGCCGCTATCGTTTCACCATCAAACCTAATGACACACTCATCTGTGCTAAGTTCGAACCTATTTAATATTAATAAATTTAAAATGAGCTCACATCTGTATAAACAGTATTATATATTTACATGCAAACCAACGCTATAATTAGATAGGATTAGGAAAATTATAGCGTACTAAATTTACTTAATATTTCTAAAAAAGTTTGTTACATTATTTAAGTTAAGAGTAAATTATTAATTTTCTTGTTTAATATTGTAATTTCGTATGTGGATATGTAATCTGTGCTATATAGAAGAAAGACATGATTTTAAAATATGTAAAAGCCATTATCTAAAAATAATATTAAATGTTTCTTTAAATATTGTTAAAAGATTTCTTGTTTTAAATATATTTCAGGGAAAAGTTTCTCGAAAATATGTTTAAAAGCTATATCAAAATATGTTTGTAAATTATTTTAAATAAATATATTAAAAAGGTTTTCATTTTAAAAAAATGTAAAAGGTTGTTTTTAATGTAAGATAAAAATAAAAACTGGTCAAGTAATTAAAAAGATTTCTGGTTGTAAACAAGTGTCATTAACGACCGCACCTGGAATCGGTAAAAAGTAAAACTAGTTCAAAATTTACTAATTAAAATCTCCTTAGATAAGATTAAGTTATTTTTAAAATCTAAATTGGACATTGTTTGCAATGAAAAATCTTAACTATAATAATAGCTTATGGAATGTTTCTAACATATGTTATTTAAGATTTTAAAAATCTGGATTATAAATTTGAAAATATTTAAATAAATTCTTGAGTTTAGTGAGTCTTGAGGCGATAGATTCCGATAATGAAAAGCTATAAATACTCTGTATTTTAACAAGGGAGGACAGCCATAATTTTAGAGAGAATTGCAGCCAGTCTTCATGATTGTTAATGTTTAATATGTCTGGCTAAAAGCGGACATTTTGTTGCTGTTACTCCACGGGAAGAACAAGGGTTTCTCTCATCGAAATGCCTGAACCATCATCATGCTGCTAGCAGAGATAAGCCTAACAGAATGGGAAAGATGATGCCACCATCTTCCCAGTCAAATTCATCAAACATACAGCCAAGAACTTGCAGTCCAGATAGATAATACTGGTACCATTTTATTTTTCAAACCGCAGAGCTCTGTGTAAATCTTTATATAAGTTAGCTAACTCTCTTTTTAAAATAATTATAAAACTAAATGTAACCAAAACTTAAATCCATTTAATATTTTAAATATGTAAATTGCTATCAAAATTTAATGTTGTTAAAGTTTAAAATAATCTGACTATTTTTATATTTTTCTTTCATTTAAAGTAAATTATAAGTGTCTAATTTAAAGTTATATCACTGCAGTTGTGTCTATATTTCTTTGCTTATTTTAAATGCTTATTATATTTTATATGCCAATATTTCGAAACAGTGGGCACTTAATTTCATGTTTTTAAGAAGATATTATTTGAAAATCTTTGTGCAATTTGTTTATAGCATCAACTTTCTCCACTGTTTCGAAATCCTATTTTTTTTATTATTTAAATGATTTAATATGTGAAATGTGGCTCTTTTAATCAACCATTTAAAAACTTAACTTTATAGTTTTATTAAGAATTAAATTTAGCCTTGATCGTATTTATAAATATATTTGTCATTTAAGTTCTTAAGTCCATAGAAATATGCTTTCCCTCTTTAAAGTATTTATTATCTATAAGTAATCTAATAGATCGAGCATGTCAAAGTACAGATGTATTAATATTCCTTTTAGTAGCATAGACATTTATTATCAGGCTACACAAGAGTTGGTCCCAATTTGATAGAGCTAATATGCTATTGTCTCGTATTTCATAGTATGAAATATACTATTCTTTGCTTGGCGGATGTGATATATTATTTTATAAAATTATTCTCATTTTGCTGCTATACGTATGATACATACATCAAGATGGAGCCACGGCATTTCCAGCATATCTTCTCTTATAGGGTAGAGTAGTAGCAAAGCCTGAGCCAAGGCCAGGTTAGCACTAAGTCCCCCACCATTCCTGAACACAATGTTCCTTTTCACGCAGAATTGCGATCAGTTACAGGGTACCAGCGTTTGTCGCAAGAACCCTGAAGTTATTTCATCCATCTGCAGAGTGACTTTTCCTATTATTGTTTACCTGTGCCATAGCGCATTGGTAAAATCTTATTCAGACAACTCTCCACCTTAACATAATGCTTTCAGCATTCTGAAATTTTCTCTCGAAAGCTATGTTCGATCGATCGTTACTTGAGCTGGTTTATGCGCTCATTATTAAGTCATATTGTATATTTTAGTAAATGAATTCATGATCAAAGTTCAATATAATTATTTATATAACAGCCACAAATTTAATAGGATTTGGTTTAACTAGCTTTATAGACATAACGCAGTGATTAAATATGTATAAGTTGTAAAGAAATTTATAAGATTGGCACATGTTAAACCAATCTATGAAAATTTAATGATTACTTATGTAAAGCTATTTTGAATTACCCAATGTTTGCATACATTCTATGCTGAAATGCTATTGTAAATAAATGAAATATGGATAGAAGAATTGTAAATAAATGTATAATTAATTTAATGTATTTCGTTCTCTGTCTCGTTATTGATCTAATTCAATCCAATTCTAATTATTATTTATAGTCTATATATGTGAAAACTATGCATTAAGTTAAATTAACTTAGTGATATATTTTAGACAATTAAGAACATTTCTTTTGTTTACCAGAGTCTGGCTGCATCTCCCTGACCTATGTCAGCCATGTGGAAAGAGGTATACTACGTGTAATTTTAAGGTGGTCATTCATAGGGTCTTGAGTCTTAGAATCCTGGCTTACAAGTTGAAGTGTAGTCGGACTTGGGATGTCACAGTCCTAGTCTGGTCAGCTTCGGTCTCTTTTGCTTGGATTCTGAATTCTCTTACGCGAATGTACAAACTTGACTGTTACAATATATATATATATAATATAAAAATAAAATGTCTGTTAATTAAAACAAAATTATAATTACAATAAAAATAATAATAAATGGTAACAAACTATTATAAACAATCCTTAAATTCACGGAAGTACTTTCAGTTAATTTCTTGAACTGCCTCAACTGCCATTAATCTTTCAATAAAGTTCAATGCATTGCTGCATCAAAGGCTTTGGATTGCTCTAAATCGGCTATTTTTTGAACTATGGTGACGTATTTGTACCCATTGTAAATTTTAGAAAAAGTTCCGTAAGATGCTGCCATCTCTTGAATTATTTTACAAGTAAAAAATCAATACTAGGAGGGTTTTAAGTTAAACAAAAGAAGGCCAATTCTGATTGGTTGGGCCATCCATTCTCGATGCTTATTGGCTGATGATTCTGCTAAATATTTTTTCACCGTTGAAAATGACAATATATGTTTTAAAGTGGTTTTTTTATTATTTTTCATACATATTATAAATGATCTTCACAACATCTGCTGAAAATATAGTCATTTTACAAAAGTAGTAAGGTTTTATTAAAAAATTGTATACTTTACACGTTTGTAAATTGAAAAAGAAACCAGCGATAGCAATAATTTTGACATCCTGTCAAGAGTTTAGATTTCCCCAAGCTGTTTATTTGATTTTCAAACAAAGATTAATGTTTTAGAATATTTTTGTGGCATTTATTTACATATTACCATGTATTTTGGTTAAAATATACTGAAAATATAATTATTTTTAGAAAGACACTCAAATTTTACTAAAAAATTCTTAAAAAATTTGTAACCTTTTTAATAACGTAAATCTGGGAGGGATATAAATGATGTTTGCATTGCTTGTAATTTACTCGTAATATTTTCTTTGATTTTTCTGTTTTTGAATATTTCTATAAAATACAAATAAAAATATATTTTTGAAAAAACATTCGTTTACTTTCTTAACATTACAAATAATTAATATACTTTTTGAAAATAAAACTAAAATTAATATATATTAAAAGATGAAAATATTTCTATCAAAGAGTTTGTCAATTGACCAATTAAAACTTTCAGAGTTTTACCTCTCTTGGCCAATAATTAACCCCCCCCAGCTCTTCCCTCCCCCCCTCCCTTTCCTCAGCTTCCATACTCCCTTTCCCCCCCACCCAAATTTTTTTTTATTTTTTTTTTTTAAATTTTTTATAAATTTTTTTTAATAAAATTATTAAATAAAAAAAATCCCATTTTCTTTATTTTTTTTTTTTATTTTTTTTTCGTTTTTTTTTGCTTTCCACAACCCTAATCCTTTTTGGGCAAGAAAAAACCACACACCCAATCACATCTATTTTTTTTTTTTATTTGGGTTTTTTTTTTTTTTTTTTTTTTTTTTAAAAAAAAAAAAAAGACACCCCCCCAAAACAAACTTAAAAATAAAAACACAATCCATTTGTACAAAAATTTTAATTTAAAAAAAAAAAGAGAGAAAAGGGATTTAAATTTAAAGGGGAGCCCGGCGGGCGGGGGAAAAGGGTTAAGTGATCTATGGAAAGGTTAAAATTAAAAAAAAAAAAAAAAAGAAAATAAAGCAGAAGCAAACATCATCAATCAAATCCCAGGAATCTCGTATTTTAATGTTAGCAGATTGCCTATTTATTAAATGCATTTTATTACTATTTATAAAAATTGCCTCCTTAATTTTTCTTTTATTATGGTTTCTTTCTTCATGAAGAATTTTCACATTTTCAAAATCAAATTTAAATTTATATTTACATGTTTTTCATGATCAAAGAAAACTAAAGGAGAAATTAAATCATCATTATTTTTACTTTTTGCACATTTATATAATAATTCATGCTCCCTGAATCTCTTCTCAATACTGCACCTAGAGTCACCTATATATGATAGCATACAATCACAAAAAATTTGATATATGACATTACTTTTCTGAAATTTTTTAGGGATATATATAAGAATGTGTTTAATGTTTCATTCTACATTCCAAACAATATTAATAAATTAGTCAATAATTCTAAGGATGTCATATCTGTCAAGCAGAAAACTAATGTCATATATCAAATTTTTTGTGATTGTATGCTATCAAATATAGGTGAACTCTAGGTGCACTATTGAGAAGAGATTGAGGGAACATGAATTGTTATATAAACATGCAAAAAGTAAATATAATAGTGATTTAATTTCTCCTTTAGTTTTCTTTGATCATGAAAAAACATGTAAATATAAATTTAAATTTGATTTTGAAAATGTGAAAATTCTTCATGAAGAAAGAAACCATAATAAAAGAAAAATTAAGGAGACAATTTTTATAAATAGAAATAAAATGCATTTAATAAACAGGCGATCTGCTAACATTAAAATACGAGATTCCTGGAATTTGAATTGATGACGTTTGCTTCCGCTTTGTTTTTGTTTTTTGTTTTTTGAATTTTAATGGCAGTTGATGCAGGTTCAAGAAATTAACCAAAAGTACTTTTGTGAATTTAAAAATTGTTTATAATAGTTTGTTACTGCTATTATTATTTTTAATATATATATATATATATAAAATATATATATATATATATATATATATATATATATATATATATATATATATATATATATTGTAATGGATTGGAATATACATATAAAGAAAGGTCTTAATAATTTAAATGGATCTAATCGATGGGAAAACCAAATGTAATGGATAGTATAATCTAAATGAAGATAGATGAAATTGTCCCAATCATTGGATGGCAAATGTAATGGATTATATTTATACACATGTGGTGAATCTAAGCATGCACACTTATCATGTTGCATGCTAAATGTAATGGATATTGTTTATCCCAAATGTTATGGATCAAATGTAATAAAAGCCCTTCACATATGAAAAAAAATAAATTATCCCAATCATTGAGGAACCAAAATGTAATGGATAACATTATCCAATTATGTTTGGATAAATTGTTTATTTACCCTTCCAACTACCTATACATGAAATAAATCAAAATCATACAGAGCAATAATAAGACCTATCATTATAATTTATTCTCAGGATTAATTTGACTAACTACCAATATATATATATTGTACCAGGTTCGAATATGTGTCTTTCGAAACACCGGCCTCTTAGGCAAAGAAGAACATACTCGGAGAGTTTGTATGCCCAAATGATAGCTATAATATATATATATATATAACTAGCATTACATTTCCAGGACATAACTTCTTCTCAACTGTTGAGTTCAACACCAGAGTTCAAAGCACTCTTTTGTTTCGTGTAGACACGGGTGCCAGTTAATTATCCAAGAATGAATAAATAACGCACTTTGAGCAATGGCCACTAACTCAACGTCTAAATATCCATGACTAGCTCAGATGTCTGTAATCACTAATAGATTATTTATAATTAGTGGTGAAAAGAATTGTAAAAGGAATTTATAAAAGGAGATTGATAAAAAGAATTGACCGACAAATAGAGTTTAATTTTAAAGACAATTTATTAACTAACATTAATTTACTAAATTTAAACATCTTTATAATTTTTTTTAGCTAATATAACACACGCACATTTTAAATTAACACATTATAATATATATCTTATGAAAAGCATAAA
Organism: Epiperipatus broadwayi; assembly: GCA_028023455.1. Taxonomy (NCBI): domain Eukaryota; kingdom Metazoa; phylum Onychophora; class Udeonychophora; order Euonychophora; family Peripatidae; genus Epiperipatus; species Epiperipatus broadwayi. The sequence continues at coordinate 184,457 of JAQFVV010000767.1, read as the reverse complement.
TAATATTTGACATCGATAATTATCTCACATTCACAAACACGCACATCAATAGTTCATTTTATGCATGCTTATATAGTTCAAATTACTTGTCTCTGTAGGATTTACGAATTACAGTGGTGGCTACTATAAATAAATGAGAATAATAAAATGTTTTGCCTAGGATTTTTGGAACATGGATATTGCTTGTTGTTAGCTGCTTCTGACGGAGTATATCTAACCAATTAGATTTGCCATTTCTTGAAGAGATTTGATGCTAATCCATTGGTTTTATTCCTGGAGACAATTGAACATTGGTAGAGGATTTCTGAGCTGTTATGCAGACATTATTTCATGAGCCGGTTTTGATGACCTTGTTGGACTAAAGGGCTGAAGTAAAGCGTATATTCCCAAAAGCTGCTCAACACCGCATTTCTGTTTCTGGATATATAATATAAACTGCACTGTTATCTGAACTGAAACAAGACTGTCACTGGAAACTAGGCTGAACTGACCTCTGATAAAAATCTGCTATTTATATATGCAAAGTGTTTTTGTTTTAATATCCTCCGAGAATGTGTTGTCGAAATTCCTAATTCTTTGACGTGTTTTTGAAGATTGTTTAATTAGTAGTAGCTTTCATAAACTTATTGTTTTTATATCTTTAATTAGTAGCCCACCACTGGTGTGGTTTTTTAAAATCATTATTTAACTTAATAGCCATCGCTGTGTTTTCCAAATATAATTTCTTTCTAACTTTCATTTATATATTTTTTAATATTATTCTACCACGCATACATTTATTTACACTCACATGCACATAAATAACTAATTTTAAGATTACTGTTCTTTAATTCCGAATGAAAAGAGATTTGTATTTTGAAGCTTTTAATTATTTATACTTTACGAATATTAATAAGAAAAACTCTACTTTTTTTTTATAAAACCTTTAGTTTGACTTTTCTAATGAAACACCCCTCTCCCCTTCTGATTAATTAATTGTAGCTTTTTATTTCAAATACTAACGATGGAAAACTATTTGATTCATATCTTTTTTGAAAACAAGCTGTAATAAACTCTTAAACTTTTAATTTTACTTTTGACAGCAAACTGATTTTGTTTACTTAAAGAAACCTTTTAGATTTTTATAACTTATTTATTATTTAATAATTTTTTTTAGGTAAAATCATCATGTGCCAATTTCAATATTGGTACAATATATACATATTAGAGACAAAGGGAATTTTATACTAAAGAAATAAATGTATGTATATCTAAATATCTCAAATAACATTGACTTGTATAAGTGACTTGAAAACTAAATAATCACTAAAATACGAAATTATTTTCCATTAAGTTATGAATTTACTAAACTTCATAATGACTCTGGCACTAAAAGAATAAGAATAAAATATTAATACATTTCCAAATAAAATACAAAGTCATTGCTTATAAGACAAATGGTACATACTTTATTTCTAAATTATGGTTTGATTTTTAAATAGTATCTGTATTTTAAATATTTTTTAAATATAAACCAAATACAAAAAAAATTATATACTTGCAATAAGTATCAATTAAATAACCAAAGACATATTTGTCCACAATAAATATACATTAGTATAAATACAAACCAATATTTATGTTTTCCAAATATTCAACTTTTTTAAAAAGTTATAATTTAAATCAAATAAATAAAGATATATTGTATACAATAAATGTATGTATTGGTGTTTATGTTTTGCATAAGAGTTATTATATGAAGTTAAAATGAAAATAGATAAATAAAAAAGTAAATAATTGACTGGTAAAATATTGTAAAATTAATAAATTAGATAATAGATATGTTCTCAAAGCTAGTTTAATCAATTGAATAGGATTACATCAAAAGAAATCATCAAAAATTCACTCCACTACACTATAAAGGTTTATATACTCTATCTATTTTTAAATGATGCTTACTACTATAAGCATCAAATACTCAAATTTATTATTTATAATGAGGTTCATTCAGGCCTATAAATATAATATTTCTTTGGCTACTCAGCCAATTAGTCCTAACTTATCACTTAATATAAATATGTGACTTATTTCACATAATCTTTTATTTGTTAGTTAAATATATATACACATACACACAAAAAAATATAATGACAATTTCTCACTGAAAGATACAAGAATACTTATTCATGACTTTAAATAACTTTTAATAAATCAATTCAATCCATGATCCCTAAAAGCATAACTAATTATCAAATAATAATAAAAAAAATTAAAAGAGTTAAGATATATAAATAATAAAAATTTTGATAGTAAAATTTGTAAAGACAAATCTAACTTATTATAGATGTGTATAACAACTCATATGCAATTTAAATTTATACTATTTATTTTCAAATTTTAAATACTTAATGTTGATTTTAACATTTACAAAATATTTGTTTTTTAAACAAGACACATTAAATAAAACAAAATTATACTTATAATTAACATTTTACTTTTTTAACTAAAAAAATATATACCAATCTTAAAAATATATATAAACATATTTAAATTAATAAAATTATTTATTACCCTTTAAAAGTTCAACTTATTCTGTTGTTTTATTTTTTTACTTCTTAATATTTGAATGCATTTTATCATAAGTTGAATTTTGAAGAAAATATTAAGTCAACAATGACTTGTCAGTTTCAAATGCATATGTATTTTACTTTTCAAGATTTTTTCTCCTTAAAATTGAAATATTGAATTTAATATATATTGACTAATTAATTCCAACTGTTTCCAAATGGTTATCAAGTTTACAATTGTAGATCTTTAGATAGCTATCATAAATGTTAAGCTCAAGATGCAAGGTAAATACATATATGTTGAGTTATTGCTTAGTTGTTTTTTTAATTGAGCTAGGATAAGGAAAAGAAGGTGCAATCAACCTTGACTGCAATATATTCTATTTACCCCTCCATTGTTGATGTGATTAAATATAGTAGTTTAGCCAATTATTCTGAAGAATAAATATAATGAATAAACAAAGTACAATTAATTTCTTTTTCAGTTTTTTTTAAAATGGCAATTTCTTTTTTTTTCTTTTTTTTTTTCATGTGCAAAATAACAAGCCAACCTAACAACAATTGTTGATATATTTTTCTTAACAATAACATTCTAAGTAAAATAATGTTAATCATATAAAAAATATTACATTTAAAATTTATTTGATAGCTTTAAAAATAATATATATTTACATAAATAATAAATAATAACAGTGCATTTTTTAAATAATCATTAAAAATAAAATAATCTTTTTTTATAATTAACAATTTATATATTTTTTTATAATATTGATATATACACATATTAATTAGAATATGTCATTATTACCATTTAAAATCTCACCATCAAAAGTAATAATAATAATAATAATAATAATAATAATAATAATAATAATAATAATAATAATAATAATAATAATAACAACAACAATAATAATAATAATAATAATAATAATAATAATAATAATAATAATAATAATAATAATAATAATAATAATTAAAGCCATGTACCATCAATAAATAAAAAAATAATAAATCCAAACAATAATAACTATGACTAACAACCATAAACAATAATGACACTCAATATATATATATATACCTGGATCTCATTTTATGCAGATTTATTTAACGCAATTTTGAAGTTACGTGATTCATGTTTCTTCTTAATATTTTTGTATGCAGTTTTCTTTTATGCATTAACACTGTATTAGATCAGAAGTTGAACTCTGATAATGCCCTATTACTTTAAATAATAAATTTCACGCACTCACATCATATTTAAAGTAATAGCACATTATTGGAATTCGATTTTCATCTTAATAATTTCAATATTTTCAGTGCTTTATAATAGTAAGATTTTATGCAATAATAAAATTAAAATCATGATTTCCACATTTTATGTACACACATTAAATTTTACAAGATTATAATGTAAATTTTTTCAAGCATTGTGCATGTTAATTTTGCATTTTAAATCACATTCTGTTTTTGCTTTTTAAAAAAGAACGTAATCAATTATTAATCATTTAGTGTCTGCAAGTTTATTTTTAAAAGGTGAGTAGTAGCAGTGGGCACAATTAAATTTAACAATTAAAAATTAAAATCTGATTTTTAATTGTAATTAACAATTTAAAAATTACTTAAGGCAACCTGAAATTAATGTGATGTGAAACGAAATTTGATTTTTAAACAGAATTGAAAATTAAAAAATTAAAGACAAAAATAAGAATTTAATTTTTAGTTGTTAGTTTTAATTAAATTTTTCCCAGCAGTGTAGAAAAAGATAATGAAACAGAAGTGGAAAAATGATTCGAGAAGGTCTTCAACTTTCTAATCAGTTGGCAAATTATTTTCTTATTAATGACACTAATCACGAGTGTGCTCTTAAATTCCAATAAGAGCTAAATGGTTGTATGTCTGGATTTCACGAGCTTCATAAATAATTAATAAAATCATCATCTCAAAGATTAATTAGTACTTATATTGTCACCAGAAAACCATTAACACAGCATCAGAGTGAAGTTGGTGCTAGTTGTATTTCCTCTTGTGAAGAATCTGATTTTTTACCAGTTTGCAAACGAACCCGTTTATCGGCAAATAGCAATAATAATTAAAATGTGTATAAAAAATGTAAATTACTGTACTGTAAATTATGCATAAAAATATATTGTTTTGAATAAAATTAAATATTATAATTAAAAAAAGTTTGTCTTGTATCAATTTTTTTCAAATTTGAAATTTTTTATTAGTCATATTTTATTTCCTTATTTTTTTTTTGCACGAATTTTAAAGTAATTTTATGTTGGTGCTTTGCTTTTATGCGTTTTTTGAAAAATCACAATCCGTATCCTCCTTTTTTCAAGGTAAGTTACGTCTATTTTTGTGCAATTTCTTTTGCGCATGTTTTCCGAGGAACCTATCTATCACATAAAATGAGACCCAGGTGTGTGTGTGTATATATATATATATATCAAATCAAAGAGATTTTTTAATATCAAAAATGACACTTTGATCAAATAAAGGTGGATTTGTTGGTCTTTTACAATATAAAGTATTATATTTAATGTTTTCATGTTGTATGATATATGAATGATTATAATGGAAATGTTATATGTAAGGCTTTACATAGTATTGATGCTAAAGGGGAGAAAGAGGATAGAATTGACAATTCTTATTATAATAGAGTGGTTTTGCCTTATAATAAAGAAGTTACTGATAAGATCAGTAGAAGACTATCTAGTTTTAATATAGAGACAACTTTTTCTACTGGCAAAAAAATTGGTGATTTTTTACACAAACCTAAAAACAGAGTATTTTTGGAACACCAGGGGGTTTATGAAGTTCCATGTTTGCAGTACTCAAGAAGCTATGTCCACCAGTCTAATAGATAAATAAATGTCAGAATTAAGAAACATATAAATGCTTTTAATCAGAAATTTAAGACATCAGCTTTTACTTCCCATTTTTTAGAAATTGTTCACAAACCTGATTTTGACAGTGCAAAAATACTTGCTAATCTGGAAAGATATGATTCAAGAACCACAAGAGAGTCAATTGAAATATTAAAGACACCTACTGGTTTAAATAGGGCTGATAAAGCACAACGTATTCCAGCTATGTGGAAACCTCTCATTTTATCTCTGTCTTCTAATATTAACTTAAACTTAATAGGTGAAAAAACTTAGGGAAATAAACATTTTGATAAGCCTCATATTGTGAATGCTAACTACTTCAAGTTGAATCTTATTTCTCATTTCACACTTTGTCACGTTACTGTTTGAGATCTAATGATTTTTCTTTCAAAAATCAACCTTGACAATGGCGGATGCTAGTTTATCGAAATATCGGTTTGTAATGCAAAATAACACACAGTTTAGTCCCCAAAATAATATTTTATATATATATATGCACATACTCTACAACAGTAAGCTGTGTATTATGACTAATATTAATACATCAAAATATGTAACTATTTACAGATTACATCGTTATTTAGGCTGCTAGTTTATAATATAATATGAAAAAATTATTGATTATTTTTGTTTGAATGTTATTTTATTTAATAGTATGAAATGACGATTGTTGATGATCCCTACTAACGATTTTAGTTTAGGTTTAGCATAATTATATAAAGTGTAAATGTATAAAAGAGTTATTTTACTGCTCTAGTAATTAAAAGACAGTATTGTTTCTCTCATAGTTTCCTATCTTTATTTTTTATCGTGGGAAACATACGACTACAGTAATCATTATAATATTAATGATAAGAACATAGACAATAAAGAAATACTAAGATTTTACATAACAAAATATTAATTTAATATCGATAATAATAACATTAATAATAAATAATTCTTAAAAATTGATTTTAACTTTTAAATAGTTAAAATATTATTTTTCATTCCAAAATATTATCTAAAAAACTTATGATAGACTAGACTTAAGTAACAAATTTTGCTAGATAAAATAAATCAGATAATTTCTATTAAATTAACTATAATTCTTAAATTTGGTGAATCCTTTTTTATAGATCATATTTAAATGTACTTTCATAAAAGAGTCCGTTATCCTACAGTAGAGTTGATAAGCGCTTGGAAGAATAGGGGTGCTGCATTTTGTGAGTCTTTCTCTAACAATTTTATTGTTTATATTATGGATTATATCTGATGTCATGTTTTGACATACTTAAGCTTTATTTCAAATATAGTTATCCTCTGAGAATAATAAAAATCTTAACTGTGTCTGTCACTTTTATAAAAGTATTTTTGCTATGCCTTCTCAATTCTAATAGATATATTTTTGATACTTGTAAGCTTTCAACTAATACAAGATGGCAGCCCATATTTTTGAAAAATCTAGAGTTTTTGGGATCCCCAAAAAATATTTACAAAAAAGAAATGCCTACTCTTAGATCATGTTTACATTTAATTTTTTATTACTGTTATTTACAATTTATTTTCTTTTTTTTTGGGGGGGGGGTTTAAATTATTAACAGAAAAATAAAAAATGATATAAATACAATATTTATACTTTATTCATATTAGTGGTCTGCAATCATATCATGACCATTAGTGACAGTTTTTGGAGGGCAGGATTCTTTACCTTTGGGAATAGTCCACTGCATCACATTCTGTGATAGGAAAGTCCAAATTTTTATCATTATGACAATTTACCAAAAAAATTGCTGACAAAAAGAAACACACTGATTGAATCAAAATATGATAATGTTAAGAGTGTCTCACTGCTTACCACATTATAAGTTTTAAAAAAAATTAAAATAAAACTTCAAAATGAAATCTATCGGAATTTACTCCTCTTTTTAAAATTAACAATCGATTTATTAATTTTGTTTTAATTTAACAACTAACACATCTTCAGTAGATTATATGCTTTTAAAACTGTACATTTATCAAAAGTACAGGCTGCTGTCTTTATTTACTTGAAAACTCACAAATACCTATGTTTTTTTACAAAAATGTTAATTATTCATTATTTACAAATTTAAAACCAAAGTAATTACAGTATTCTATTTTCTCATTTTTTAAACTATAATTGAATTAATTAGCAAATAAAATATATTTTACAGTGTACATTATATACACACATAAGAAAAAGTAAATTTATCACAAATTTTTAAATATATCTATCATTTCATTTATTTAAACTAACTTCTCTTTAAATCAGTTTAACATCAAAGACACGATTATTATCAACAATGATGATTTCATGTTAATATAATATATAATATATTATCCAGGTTCTTTCACTTATAATTAACAGTTATATTGCACCAATGTTTTAGCTGGATTATCCTGCTATTATCTAGATAAGAAAAGTTATTTTTTTTAAAAAAAAATAATTATAGAAATACTACAAAATCAAAATTTAAAATTCATTCATTAAAAAATAAAAATAGCAATTTTAAAAGTTTTTTATTTTTATATGAGTTTTTTTGTCTTCCCCTTATACACACCATCATATTTTAAATTTTTTATTTTATTTTTATTGGATAAATATTTAAACTTGTTCAATATATTATTACTTGCAGATCCTTTACAATGGTTTTTAAAATAACTTTCATTATTTAGTTGATAGTAGGTATGAACCAACAAAATATCAATAAAATAGGACTGTTAATTATCTAGATAATATAACTAATATTTGTTACCTGTAAAAACCTTTAATATATACATAAATTAACTCTATAAATTTGCACCAAAATAAAAATTAATTATCATTACCTACCTTTGTTTTCTTTTAATTTCTATGAATCCTGAAAAGAAAGTACAATATGTGCATTTTATTTCTTTGGGTTTTTTGATGACTTGCAAACATAAACAATAATCCAATTATTTAACATCACAGCTACAATTTTAAAAAGTTAATATAAACTAATTGATCTGTGCAGGATAAAAATATGATTTGATAATTATTCTGTATGGTTTTCACAATAGTAAAATGATGGATTTGAAGCTAAATATATCAATATAGATTCTCAACTGTATATTATAAATTAAAGCAGTTGTTTTAAACTGATTACATAGTACTGTTAAATGCTCATTCAGTAATTGGGATGCTTGAATATCACGGTTTTTTAAACAATTTATCACATGATTATTTATTTTATCATATTACCTAACAATACTAACATTGGAAATTCATTCATTTAATATATTATTATTTTTTAGATAGATAAGTATTTATAAACACTGTAATCATATATTCAGCAGTTAATAAAATGATTCTTTTATTGCATTTTTATAACGATATAACTCACAGACTTTTACATTTTCTTTGTGAAATAGATATCTACAATGATTATGAGTGATCCTGAGTTTATTGCTGAAACTTTAGTATCCTCTTGCAAGTAAAAATCCTACTGAATTTACTGTTATATTTAAAAAAATAAATTTATTTATATTTATAAAATGACACATTTGTTGTGTTATAATTTTTCTTTTGTTTGAAGCATTTTGTTTTTTGTTTTGTTTTTTATTTATTAAATATCCAGAATGAATGCTTTATTTCGGAAGTACGTCTTAGTTGTTGAATTCGTATCTTGAACTGGTGATAAATCTGATCTGCTTAATAGTTTTTTTTATACATTATGAAGGAACTTAACTTCCAATATCTCATAAAGAAATATGTAATAGAATGAAATGTTGCTACAAGGACAAAGATTTAAATGTGCTAGTAATATTTTAATAATATTTTTATCGAAATGTTTGATGTGAGTACCGTTATTCTTTTTAATAAGGATAAAAAAATTTAGCAATGAAATATGTTGCTTTTAATAAACCTGTTTTTAGAGTATATGTAGCACAACTTTCTAATAATTTTTGTTTTCTAGGAATTAACCTCTATCAGATGGAGAAGATAATTTGGCTATAGTCTAAGGTTACCCTAAAATAATATTGAGTAAAATTATGTTTTAGTCCATCATTGTGGAAGTCTCATTTATTTCTGTTTAATAAGTAAAACCTTTAAAATTGTTTGGAATAAAATTATATATTAATAAGTACTCTCCGAACAATTTTATTTCATTTTGCTCACGTTGTACAATTTTCAACTATAATATATATATACTAAATTTATTATCAAAACTATAATTAACAGTAGCGTATTTTCTAAATCTATACCTGTTGTTTCAAAGAATTTGGTTTATCTTTTTTATCTGGAGGGCATCTGTTTCAAGAAAAATTGAAATTTATCAAACAGTTCAAATGACCAATCAAATAATCCATTCCATCAAGTAATAGGTTTAATGTCTTATCACTAACTTCTTTTTCTTATTTTCTTAATATTACCAATTCCTTGCCAATACTAATTCTCTTTAATTCTTTCTATTATAGTTTTAACCCTCTTGAGAAAAGAGCTTAGTGGAATTTCACTTTCAAACTATATTCATAAGGGACTTCTTTTATCGAAACCTAAATAAAAAATATCACAAATGAAAAAAAGGATTGATTTGAAAAATAGATTAAATATTTTAATAAATATGTGATTAGTTTTTTTTTTTTTAAATCTAAGATTGAACTTTTAATTATTATTTATTTATATTTTTAAAAAAAATAATATTTGGATTGTGTGTGTATATATATATATAACTTTTACTTGTCTCATTAAATCATAAAAAAAGCAAAGATGTATTCAATGACCATAAGATATGGCAGCTCATCCTCAGAAACAAAGATCTATCACATTGCAATCTTTTTTATTGTTGTTTTTAATCAGCGACTTGATATTCTTTCCAGCTCATAACAGATAGAAACACATTTGGTCATCTGAAAGAAAAATCATATTATCATTATTCTGAAAATAAAACTAATTTATAATGAAGAACTTACTTTATTAAACCACAATTTAACATTGCTCACGTCTACCATTTAATTTTAAAATAACTTATTGGAAATGGGAGAATTATCTTTAATTGTCAAGCATTGGTGGTCGAGAAATCAGCGACAGCTGCTTTACAAGCAGTTGTCTCGGGTTAGCGGGTTCGCTTCCCGGCTGATGCTATGACACATGAGGAAAAAAAAATATCAATTCTTTAAATAAACAAATTTTAATGTTAGCTTTGAACAAAGGTCATGAGATATTTAAGGATGCCATTTTAAAAGCAGATACTCATATTAAATTGAAAATTAAATTTTAAAATGCATAGCTATACAAACAGAAAAAGCCATTTGATTCAATTAGATCATGCTAAATAATGGTGTGTTCTTAGAACAGTGTTTTACCAGAATATTTCATTGTTTTTATAATAAATCTCTATATGAGATCAAAAACAATAATTAAATTGAATTATGAAAAAACAGATTTGTTTTGCATTGAAATGAAGCTAATAGAAGTATATTTTTCACCTTATCTATTAAACTAACATACTAAATGTATGACATATAACTGAAAATAAGAAAATATCTAAGACTCTAATAAGAAAATTCAGAAAGAATATTAAAATGTTTGGATTATGGCTAGAATAAAAAGTCAAAGATTGTGATTTCAAGGTTAGCAACTGACTTCAAAATTGATTATATTATTGTAGAATCTTTTGCTGATATGGATCATTCATTATCAAGAAAGTCAGGAGATTTATCATAGACTAATCTTGGACAGAATTTCCATTAAAAAGTTGAAAATAATTTTTAATTGTAAAGCCATATCCTTAAAAATAAAAATCAAAATTGTTCATTCTGTGATTTCTTGTGATTTTCTATAGATCTGATAACGATGGAGGATTTTGAGAATTATGGTGGCAAGAAAATGATCTTAAATAGATTAGACTTCATTTGAAACATTAATGATCAGATTAAAATTATCTTCTTTTTCTCATGTCATGAAATAACTAAAAAATTAGTGCTAAGAGGAAAAGAGAACAATCATCAGCAAGATGTGTGTACAATGATGTTTGATGTAGTGTACATTTCAAAAAGTACAATAAACCGTATTTGTTAGGAAATTAAAATTTACATAATAAATTCAATTATTTAAATGCTATTGGTTAATATATCACACACATGCACAAGTCTTTTCAGAGTTTGTCACATTTTTGTATGGTTTAGTTGTCAATTTAATTCACTTATACTTCAATAGTGAAAATACTCCTTCATATGCTCTATAAACATATGATTAATAATAGATGTTAAAATAGAAATTGTTTCAATATTTATATGTTAAAAATTTGATTATGATTCTAAAAAATTAAATGACTCTTTTCGTGTGCAAACTGTAAAATTTATAATCACATTGTAAACATGAAACAAAAAAAGGCAGAATCATATTAAATATTTTATTCATTGAACATGCTTTTGAATAATCTATCAAATTCATAGGGCTCAATTGTTCTGCAGGTTGTAAAGATACATTTGTTGTATGGCCACATGGTGAAGCATTGCTACAAACTTTCTGGACACACATCAATAACATATCCCCTTCAATTAAATTCACAATAGAACCAGAACAAGAACAAAATTGGCATTCTTAGATGTTCTTGTAACAAGATTCCCTCATGGCAAAATCAAAACTACAGTTTACCAAAAACCTACACATACAGGAAAATACCTAGGCTATAAATCTAATCACACCAGAAACCCAAAACATGGAGTTATACTATCACTGTGGAACAGAGCAAAAAAAGTTTGTTCAGAAACTGGCGATTTGGAAAAAGAAAAGATCTATATAGAACAATCTCTTAAGAAAAATGGTTATCCAGCAGCTGTTATTAAGAAAACTTTAAATAGACAACAAAAAGAACCATCAAGAGAAAAGACAATTATTGGTACTGAATTGTATCCATACATTCCTAAAATAGCAGACAATTTAAGGAAAATCTGCAATCAGTATAACAACAGAACAGCTTTCCAGAGCCGTACCACACTATGAGGAATTCTAACATCTACAAAGCCTAAACTTGAAATGCTGCAAAGAAAAAACTGCATCTATGAAATACCATGTGAATGTGGAAGAACATATTGGTGAAACCAGCCATCCCATTCAAAAGCGCTTGCAAGAACATAAACTGATGATTAGAAGAGCGAAAACAGATGTGTCTAAGGTAGCAGACCATGTATGGACCAATGAACATACATTCGATTGGGAAAATACAAAAATATTGGACAAAGAAGAAAAGGTACAAAGAAGAAAATTTAAAAAAGCTGCTCACATGACAATGGCAAAAAATCCCATAAGCCAAACTAGTGTGACTATACATGATGTATGAAAACCACTAATCAACTTTGCTCTGAGGAAAAAGTGGAGAAATCAGGAGGAACCTCATAGATAAGTATATGAAATTACTACATACTTTTGCCTTTGGCAGGATGGCTCAGTTGGTTAGAGCATTACCTTAAAGTTCAATTATCAAGAATCTAAGGACCCAAGTTCAAATCCCATGCTAGTCCTGTCACTGGTCAGGCCAGCAACACCTGAAGAAGAGGGGAGAAAAGTATCTCTTGAAACATTGTGCATATACTAACCTGTTTGCTGTGATATTACTAACAGTTAGTGCATATACTAACCTGTTTGCTGTGATATTACTAACATTTGTTTGCTGTGATATTACTAACAGTTGGTGCATATACTAACCTGTTTGCTGTGATATTACTAACAGTTGAATGCATTTGGAATATTTAACTAAAATTAAACTTTTCTAAAGACATTCAACACACATATTAGATTATGGAAATAGTCCAATATAAAAATACAGCTATAAATATCTAATTTACATAATGCACAATAGACTTTAAAAGTGTTTTACAAACTGTGAAACAATTGAGTGCTATGAATGTAACAGATTAGTTGAAAGCACGCTCAGAGAATAAAATACTTAATATGATTATACATTTTCTTGTTTCATGTTTATAACATAAATGTAAATATTAAAGTTTGATTATAGTTTTGACTAGTAATGTTTGTTAAATCTTTTAAACTGCACATGTACAATGCATAAAAGTTAAGAGTGAAACGATTAATTAAGTAATTTTTTCTCACAGTATAATAAACCAATAAATAATGTTTTCAGCATTAAGATTTGATGTTATATCTTTTCAATTTGTTTACATTAAAAGAGATTGTTTGTGTTTCTTATGAGCATATTTTTTAATGCTTATATCATGAAAGGTTTGATTATAATTTTCATTAGCGAAGGATTGCTTTTAAGTTTAAGTACAATGTAAATGTTAAATAAATTACATGTTTATATTTTTAATTTTATATTTTTCTTGTTTAAATGATTATGATGAACAATAACTTTGCTGGAGACTGAATGCCTGGAACATATAATCCATAAATTTAAATATTTATAAGCATGCTAGAATAAATAGAGTTTGTAATGAATGTGTATCTGGAATCAGTTATGTTCATTGCAAAAGACTCCATTATATTTTGAACAGTCTAAAAGACTAAGGAAATGTTAGATCATTTTGTATTCATGCTATCATGCGATTGACAGAAGTTGTTGACTTTATTGCACATAACAATAATAAAAGTTATCAACGTAAATTAAAACTCTTTGTATTTATGTTATTATTGGCATTTAAAAGACTTCATTGAAAGTTAGTAATGACTCTTAAAAAGCGGCTCAATTACTAGGATAATTTTTATTTTATTTGAGCAGGTTTTATTAAAAAAACTTAAATTCAAAAGTTTGCAGTCAAAAAGTTTTGAAAAGTCTTCTTTTAAATCATTTAATGTTTTATAACATTAAACATTATTATCTAATCTTAATTGCACACAGTTTTTTTACATGTTATACACTTTTATTATATATCTTAGCTTTTATTATATATTATAGATATGTTATAAAAAAATTTAAATTTTTTTTTAAATATGGACTTCTTCACAATATTTTTTTTTAATTGACTAAAACTATTTATATCTACATTGAAACTACTTAAATATCAAAAATTTTGAAAAACAGTTTGTGTTTAGTTATGAGGTAGCTATCTGAAAAAAATCTTAAACCTGATTGGAATCTGAAATTTTTTCAAATTTTTAATTAATCCTGATTCAAACAAAAGTTTATAGGCATGGCAGACAAACATACTATGCTATAAAATCCTTCTGTACATGTGCATGTATTATTACTGTGGGGGGAAATTAGCCTTCACACAAATTCTAGTGGTCTATCTATAATTTAAACTTATTTAAATATATCAACTTTTTGACCATGTCTAAATTGGGGTTTGAACCTATTATGAGACTGGTTTTTAAATTAACAAATTACTTACACGATCAGTTTATATATCATAGAGAATAAAAAAGTTCTCATTTTAAACACTGAAACTTATGTTTGAATATATACGATAATTAATAATATAGCGATTTTATATAATATTGTGGGAAAACTAGCCTTCAAACATGCGCTATAGAATAGATACACACCTCCCTATCAATAAATGTTGTATACATACATATTCTTTAATATTATTATACATAATAATTGTCATATAATATATTTTTATTTAACTAAATGCTTTAGTATGTGTGTGTGAGTGTGCTGTGTGTTGCATATGCTTTAGCTTCTGCTTTTATGAAGTATTCGTTCTTCTCAGGAGAACTTAGAAATAAAAAGGAGAGCAAAATTTAAAATTTTTATTTCAGACTGCTACAAGAAAATTCAATTAGTATCCATCAGCTGATTAAAAACAAGAATCATTTTTCAATATTTTGAGTCCAAAATACAAATATGTAAACTGTTGCAAGAGAAAAAATAAATGTCAGGAAGATTTTGAACATTTGGAAATTGAATATTTCTTTTTAAAAATAACTGTGATTTAACATATGTCTAATAGATTCAAACTGCTTCTAATTTATTAAAAGACTTTACATTGTAAAAAAAAAAAATTACAATTTAGCATAAAAAGTTTAATTTCATTAATTTCTCTTATATAACATCAGTAAATAATAAAAAAATTAAAAAAGATTTGTTCATTTACTTTATTGATTACAATGTTTCTATTGATAACCATATATTTAATCTGTTTTTCCCAGCTCTGTAATTATCTGGAAATCATCTTATTGGGAAAATCACTGCAATAAAGATCTATCCAAACTTCCTTTATTTTCTAACACTTTAGAAAATGGTGACACAAAAATATTTATAGTGAATACATTAGTAAAAAAGTTGTAATAATTAAATATCAAATCAAAATGTGTTTATCCATATGTAATATAAATATCTATAATAATAATTAATTTTCAATTATGTACAAGATATTATACCAAAAAAATTTACAAATCTTTGTTAAAATTACTTGTGTAAAACAAAAGACATAAAAGAAATATGGCTTCTGCTTCTAATATCAGAAGACTATTGTGAAAATATGTACTAGCAAAATATAGTATCCATAATGTACTGTTTAATGAAATTTTTTCATCTATATATAATGTGAATATGTGATTATTTTAATTTCTTTGACAATCAAAATCAAAGCAAAGAAATCTTACATTAAAAGTTCACTTCTAAAAATAAAAGTATGGTGACTTTTAATGTCAGCGCAAAGTTACATAACTTTCGTTTAATATAATTTTTTTTAATAGTCTCTCTTTTATGAAAAAAAATGAATTGTAAAAAGTTGCTACAGCTTATTTTCTATTTATTCTCAATTACAAAATATAAAATCAAAAAATTCACAATTCTAATGATAAATATTTATCTTCAAAAATTAATTAAAAAAAGGATCATAAATCAGTTATTTTTTCTTTACATTTGTTTTTGATAAAACACAAAAAGAATCTTCAATTTTATTATGGATTTTTGCAATTTATGAATACCTAATTATTTATAATTTTGCATGACATCTGAAACTAAAATATTACTGATTTTATGTTAAAAACTTATTTTTAAAAAAAAAGTGAATAGTTTTAGTGTAAGTGCAAAGTTTTACAACTCAATTTCAATGTAAAAATATCTTGTTTCTTTGTGAAGTGATGGAATTGTAAAATCATAATTTATTTATTCACAATTCTGTGCAAAATATAAAACACAAAAACTTGTGATTTTAATGTTAAATATTTCCTGTTAAAATATAAACAGAAAATGAATTGTGAAGTGATCATTTTTTATTATATTAGTTTTTGATAAAATGTACAAAAATATTTAACAGTTATTATTAATTTTTTACCATTTAATAATGCAAAAATTCAAATAAATATAAGTGATTAATAGGTTTATATAATTTTTTACTTGATTAATTTTTTAAAGCAATACAGACAGATATTTACTGATAAATTAAACAATTTTTTAAGCATTTATTTTCTTACCATCACCATTAATATATAAAAATGTAATTATATTATAGTAAATATGATTAATGAACTTAAATTTATTTTACTTTTTATTAAATTATTTTTAAGGCATATTTACTAATAAATTATGTTTAAATTACATTATATAATTTTTCATTTTGAATGATTTTATGCATTTCTAAAATTATTCTCAATCCAAAATGGGGTTTGATCTCAAGTCATCAAATTAATAGTAGTTTATCTGTACATGTAATGAAAATAACACAAATTTAACAAAGTATTAAAAATGTATATAAAAGTAAATCACAATATAAACTATTATAAGATATGCAAAACATTTAAAAAATAAAAATAAAACTGTATTAGTAAAAAAATAAAGTGGGAAAAAAATGATGCTTCAATAGAACATGGCTTTGTGATACAATAATAGGACATTCATCTTGCATGTCTACAAACTGGGTTTGAATTTGAACTGGGTAAAACTTTAAATCTTATTTCATTTCTAATTGGTCTTAGGATTTTTTTTCAGTTAGCCAGGTTGCATCCATTTCAGATGAACCTTTATTATATAATAATATATGGGTATCTAGTTAATCTAAACTATAGGATAAACCAAAAATGAAGAAATATTCAGATCTAATCGTGAAACTATTGATGAATCCTTTTTTTTTACTCTTCTTCTAAGATTTCTGTTAGAGAAATCTTTTCTAGCAAATGACTGTATAAAGACTGCTTTATTTCTATTTTATTTATATTTGAATAATGGAGAGAGAAAATGAAAATACAAATAAATATTTAAATTTAGTGCACAATATAAAATTTAGAAGCTTTAAATTAATTTACAAACTTTGCACTAGATGATACAATTTTAATTAACTGAAAAAATATTGTTTAATTATATTACTGATTTAAACATTTTTACGAATTACTGAATAATTTAATAACTTTTATAATATATAATATTTTAAAATAATTTTAGTTCATATATCGTCCTACAAAATTAACAAACTTTTTTTTCCAGTATTGTTGGCCATGAAGTGTACTGAACAAACAAAATAAGTATATTAATTATAATAAATATATAAAAAAGGTATAGGCCTTAATATGTGTTTCATTGTTTTTCTAATTGACTCTTTCAAAAAAGCTTTGATGTTGTGTTTGGATTATTACAGTGGGATATATAAAGGTTGTTTTTGCTTGTAATGTATATTAAATACATAAAGCTAAACTAAAGATTTTGATAAATTAAATAGCATCTATTGTCATTAAATATTTTAGCCAAGTAATTGTTTGATTAAAATTTTCAAAATAAATATTAAATTACCATAGCAATGCAAAAGAAGAAACCAATAAAACTGTCACAATGACATTATCTCATCTCAAACTAGGACTCTCAGGTGGTCCTGAAACATTTACACAAATATAATGATAATTATTTAAATTAGAAACATATGGTAAACTCAAATTTTAATAAATATTGGAAATGTAAAGCTAAATTATACAACTTATACCAAAGGGAAAATCATTTAAGCAAATTATATTAATTAATGGTTTTCAATAATATTTAAAAAATTCAGCCAATCATTTTGCTAGTAATTTCTATTCACAAAGTATGATATCTTGCTAAAAGAACTAGCCAATCAGTTCTTCTAATACAATTATTTTATACATTTAACATCATCGAACATGAGTTTATATAACATATATTCCCAGTATAATACGCAAGCTGTTAAATTATAAATACCAAAACCAAGAACAATCAGATTTTAAAGCACAAAATAATGATAAATTAGTTTTTAAACTATTAAATATTAATTAGCCTAAAGCATAGTTGAAAGAAATTCCATATTATAATGCCTTAAACAGAAATAATAATTATCATAATACTTCAATATATTATGAACCACACTTGTTTAATGTAACTAAAAATAATATAAATTAATTTTTAATATATAGGGTATATGAGCACAGACTTTCACATGACCCACCACTCTATCTCATATCACGGATACACTTGAACACATATATGTTGAAAAGATAAATAATCACCAATATGCATATTTCATGCTAAACCAGCAATCATCAGTTGGTCCAGATTATCATCTCCACACATAAATATAATAAGTGCTCACATATATATTAAGATAGCCAATCTTCATACTTTAATGGACAGGCTTCAATCCATTCCACACTCCAACTCGTCAACCATCCATCCAATTGAAAATCTGATGATGGAATGCTCAAAGGCCATCCTGAGGCTGAAGATTGATGTCTGCCCATCTCTTGTATATGTATTAAATGGATTATGTCCTTACATGAGGGTCATATTGACTGTGGATCAACATGGGTGTGTAGAATCTTGGCCTCAGGATGGCCTTTCCCTCATCAGATTTTCAATTGTATGGACAGTTCAAGAGTTGTAGTGTGGAGTGGATTGAAGCCTGTTTATTAAAGTATGAAGACTGGCTATCTTAATACATATCTGAGCACTTATTGCATATATGTGTGGAGATCATAATCTGGACCAACTGATGATTGCTGTTTTAGCATGAAATATGTATATTGATTATTTATCTTTTCAACATACATGTGTTCAAGTATATCAGTGATATGAAATAGAGTGGTGAGTGGTGTGAAAGTCTGTCCTCATATACCCTATATATTACATATATTGATACAGGTATATAATAAGTCTGTATTTCAGTTATTATATTGTTTATTTAAAAAGTTATAATATGTAGGTATTTTCAACTCTGCCTTAGGCTAATTTCCTATAATATAAAGCTATTTAGTATTAATATTTTATTAGTCATTTGTTAGACTAGAGATTATCCAGTTATAAATAATATTTCTATAGTGTAATTTCTACTACATCACATTCACATAAGGTAGGGACTGGTTATCTTCTTTTAATATCTTGTGAAGGGATGTAATCATAAACATATGACCCAAGACATGAAAAAGATCTATGACCCCCCAAAATGCACATTTCATACTGAACCAGCACTCATCAGTTGACCCAGACAACAATCTCTTGCACATATCTTTATCATTGTTCAGCATATATATATGTAATAATATTATTATTCAATGTCTGTATTTTTAAAGCAATATACATAATTATATAACTAAATATTTGTAAATACAGTAACAAAATTATTAAAAATTTTATCCACTTAGGAGCACTTTCGATTATCCAAGTAATCTTTGGCAACTAAAGCTTTGAAATGCTAACTTTCCCACAATTCTGTGATCTTAATGTTTACTGTTTGCCTGTTAATTAAGTCATGTTTACATCTGTATATCAGCATAGCTTCCTTTATTTTTCTTTTATTGTTATTTTTTTCAATTTGCAATATTTTTCATTGTTAAAATTAAAGCCAAAATCATAAATACATGATTTATTACAATCGTAAAAAACAGATGCTGAAATATTATTATCTACTAGCAATTTTGTTTGGATTTCTGAACTCATTTTAATAATAGCAAGTGGTCTTTAGTTCTTTTTTCCAATGTACATCTAGATTCACCTATATATCCACTGCCACACCTACATATCCATTTATAAATGACACAATTTTTATTTATAAATGAGGTTTTATCTTTGGAGTTATTTATTAATTAAATGGATAAAATTTTTAATTATTTAGTTACTGTATTTACAAATATATATATATATATATATATATTATAATTGAAATAATAAATTTAACGGTTTACAAACTATTATACACAATCCTTAAATCTGCAGAAGTACTTTTGGTTCATTTCTTGAACCTGCCTCAACTGCCATTAAATTCAAAAACAAAGTGGAAGCAAATGTCATCAATTCAAATTCCACAAATCTCGTATTTTAATGTTAGCAGCTTGCCTATTTATTAACTGCATTTTATTCCTATTTATAAAAATTGCCTCTTTAATTTTTCTTTTATTATGGTTTCTCTCTTCATGAAGAATTTTCACATTTTCAAAATCAAATTTAAATTTATATTTACATGTTTTTTCATGATCAAAGAAAACTGAAGGAGACATTAAATCACCATTATTATTTTTACTTTTTACATGCTTATATAACAATTCATGCTCCCTCAATCTCTTCTCAATACTGCACCTAGATTCACCTATATATGATAGCATACAATCACAAAAAAATTGATATATGACATTATTTTTCTGCTTGACAGGTATGACATCCTTAGAATTATTGACTAATTTATTAATATTGTTTGGAACATAGAATGAAACATTAAACACATTCTTATATATATCCTTAAAAAATTTCACTTGGGGATTTGAAATAAATGGAATAGATATCCATTGTTTACTATTAATCTTCATTTCCTTTAAATCATTATACCTTTTTTTAAATTGACATAAAGTATTGTTTATTTGTTCCATTTTATAACCAACATCAAGCAATTCTTTGGCAAATATCTCAATATTTTTCAGTTTATCACTTTGGTAATGACATAATTTTTCATTCCGAAACAAAAAAGATCTAAAACTTGCCATCTTATGCATCATTGGTACTTTTGATTTACAATTTATATATCCTCTTTTTTGCAATGGCTTAATTATTAATTTATAATTTAATATACTGTTATCTCTTGTAATAATCAAATCTAAATATTTAATATTTTTGTCCTGTTCCTTTTCAATAGTCCATTTCAAGCCATTCAACTTATTTAATTCCTCTACAAGCAAATTTATAGTATTAGTATTTCCACAAACAAAAACATCATTCACATATCTTTTGTAAATTTTAATATCTTCAAAAGTACACATATTTAAAAAACTACTCTCATATGTAGATAAAACAAAATTGCAAACATGTGCAACTACAGGAAGACTCATAGGCCAACCTTTAGACATTTTATAATATTGACCTTCAAAAGATGCAACAATGTTATCATTAAAAAATTTTAAAGAATCAACAATAAACTTTATCATATATTTACAAATACTTTTACTTTTTAATATATTTTCAATTATTTTTATGGAATTCATTCTATCAATAGATCCATACATTTCTGTAACATCCAATGAAGCAATAATATCATTCTCATCAATCATCAAATTTTTAATACTATTTACAAAGTCAAATGATGAAGCAATAGTATTTTCCCCAAATCCTAACAAATCTTGTAAAAGCTTACCAATATATTTAAAAGTCTGATACATGAATGAACCACCAAAATCTATTATAACTCACAAAGGATTACCTTCTTTATGTAATTTTATATTTGCAAAAATATGAGGACATACAGCACAAGAAAGATATATCATATAGTATGCATTATTACTTAAAGCTTTATTTTTAGCACTTTTAAAAATATTGTTAATAAATTTTATTCTTTGACCATCCATATTATATTCTTCAATCAAAAAGAAACCAAGTTTCTCCATTTGCATTTTAATGTTATCAGTATATTGACATTTCTTCAACAAACACATACGCAACCCTTTGTCTTCTTTCAAACAAATCATATTATCATTCTTCAATCTCCATTTAAATTCCGAAATAGCCAATTCCCATGATTTATTATAAGGCATTGTATTAAATTTATTACAATTAATTTTCTTAATAATATCATCAGCAAAATGATCATTACCAGGAATCATTGCAAATTCATCAAGTATAAAATTTAAAATATACAGTGGCATATATTACCTAAAATATTCAGTCGATTAATTTTGAATTAAAATTTTTATGTCAAATCGAAACTGCTGCCATCGTTAATCTAAAATATTTTCATTAAAAGAAAAGAGGGAACAAAAAGGATAGAACAATTTTAGATTTATACAATTAATATCAATAATTACTAAATGTAATTTAAAAATAATACTTATTTTGCTTCCTCTATTTTAATACATCTCATAATTGTTTTCAGATATCCAAAGCAATAGACACATTATGTCACATGTAAAAAAAAAAAGGCAATATCAAGAAAAAATATATAAATTTCATTCAACAGAAAACTAAAAATAATTTCTCATCATATGTACTATCAATATTTTAGCTAAGATTTCAGACAATCAAATCTGGATTAAAATCTTTACAAATGCTAAATCGAAACTGCTATCTATCATATTTAGATTGCATTTTTGGAAAAAAATGTGTGGATGAATTTATGCAATTAATAATAAATCGTGTATAATGAAAGTACAATGCAAATAATGTGAATAAGATTAATGCCTTTAATTTTTACTTAAATAACCCTTAACTCTGCCATAAAAACATATTGTGCTTTTGAACAAATTGCTAAGATATTGCAAAAATATGGCTACTACACTTGTTAAAATAGTGATATGTTCTGCCCAAAAAATATCTGCTACATCTATCATATTTGTTTATTTAGATCAGCACAATACACATTGTAACAAAAGCCTTAAATATTGATTACAATATGCATACTAAGAATGCATTAGATTTTTTTTCTGTTTTCAATATGCTGAAGTTGTTTTTTTTAATTTGTCTGTGATTAAGTTTTTGTAAAGTATCATACTTTATTTGGCTCTTGTTACATTAATGATAAATAATAAGTCATTATTGTCAATCAAATGATTAGTTATTAAACGTTGTTTTTTGTTAATTTTAATAATTTTATATAAGTAAAGTAATATAATACTGTAGCATAAATTTTTTAAAAATGAAACTTTTATGGATGTTTTTTTCAGCGTAATGTTGAGTGGAAGAGCACAAAAAAAATTATTAAATGTTAGTATAGTTTCACTTTCTCAGTTTATTTTGCTGTACTTTTTGGACAGTCAGAACATACATTTTTTTAGTGATATTAAACATTTTTAGGGATTCCGTTTACATTATTATAATATGATAATGAAAAAATTAAGAAAATCTAAGAGCTTTGAAAACAAACCGGATATTGATAGTTGGTGGGTGAATGGATCACAGGAAATAAAAACTTTAAACTATGTGTTTTTTTTCTTTTTATATAGATTAAAATTACATTATCATACATACATAAATACAAATTTAAAGTGAATACATGCATAATACACACCACACAGCACAGTTTACACAAGCATATAATGTATGTTAAGGGGTTTTTTAAATTTTTATATATACTCGATAAGTTATTTTTTTAAGGTAATATTTTCAACTTATAGTGTAATTTTTTAGCTGGAGTACCTGGCCAATTTTTTCCCCATAGACACCCATTATAAATGTTTATTCTGCATATGATATACTTGCTTAATGATGAGTTTTGGAGGACCAATTGCCTTCACTAAGTGATATAAAGATGTATATTTATCAGAACCTATCTTTTCTTTTTTATATAATTACAAAAAGTTATATTGGTTTCAATAAGTCTAATATTTTTGTCCAAACC
This sequence comes from Epiperipatus broadwayi, assembly GCA_028023455.1. NCBI lineage: Eukaryota > Metazoa > Onychophora > Udeonychophora > Euonychophora > Peripatidae > Epiperipatus > Epiperipatus broadwayi. The sequence continues at coordinate 160,330 of JAQFVV010000767.1, read as the reverse complement.
TAAATGAATATATAAAGTGAACATGTTATTTAAAGTTATCTTCTCAATTATTTATTATTATTTAAAATATGATCAAATTATTCTTCTATCTGTTCAAAATATCATTATCACCATATAAAAGAGTTACTAAGTTGGATGTAATACGATTGTAATAGTGTTTCTCAATGACATTTGTCACTTTTAGTGCATCAAGAAAAGGTCTAGAGTGACCACAGTCAGCTAATGTTTTTATCTTCTTTGCAGTTTTCATTCATCACTCATTTTAAAACTTTTTTGTCAGCACTAAATTTCTGCCATTAAGTCTTTTTATTTATTATGAAACTCCATATTTAATTTATTATTCCTATAGTAAACACAGACTTTCACATGACCCACCACTCTCCACTTCATCTCATAACACTGATACACTTGAACACATATATGTTGAAAAGATACATGTATGTGTTCAAGTATATCAGTGTTATAAGATGGAGTGGAGAGTGGTGGGTCATGTGAAAGTCTGTTCTCATATGCCCTATATGTTACATATAGATACAAATATATATTAAGCCTGTATTTCAGTTATTCTTATAATCAGCAAATGCTACATATTTTCTTTTAATCAAATCAATAATAATATCATTGTTAGAATTTCATGTCTCACTAATATTACAATTTTGAAGGTCCAAATTACTAATTTTAGTATTTAAAAGCTGTTGTAAATTGCTATATTTACTAAATACCTCTAGAGAATAAACATCAATATTTTTTTTTTTGCAAATTAGAGTGAAGTACAATCTATTTCTTATTGCAACTATCATTTTAATGTTGGATCACATTAATGTATGATCAGTTCAAAAATGTATAGTTGCAACTGCTCATAAAATATGAACTTTTCTTATATTCTGATTCCTAACTATAATGAAATTTATTAAATGCATTTTATTTCAAGAAAGTAAGATAATTATTTTGTTATTGATTTAGCATAAGTTTATCACCTATAAGTTTAAATAATAGAAGAGAATTAGTTAATAATCAAAGATTTTATCAAGTGCATTGGAATGATAGAATCAAATTATCGAATTAAATATATCGGGAAAATTAATAATCAAAAGAAAATAGAGAATTGATAATGGGCCAAGTAATTGTAAATATTTTATTATAGTTTTATATTTATTTAATTATTTAATGTTGCAATAAAATGATTCTTTTCAATATTTATTGTTTTTTAATATTTATAAATAGTTATAAAGAATTAAGAATACGCGGGATACATTAAAACTCAACCAAATCAGAGTCTTTACTCCAGCACAAAGATATCTGTATTAGTATCAATTGAACACTCCATGTAGAGAGATTGTTTATCAGAGTTATGGATATTGCAGCATATGGGAATATCCAGCCGTGAAGGATAAATATGGGATATTCTAATTTTAATCATCATTTATTTAATTATGATTATTTTAGTTTTTTTATCTAGAAAAGTTTTATGTATACCATGAATGAAAGTAGTAGGGTTGGTTAATTAGTTGATCTACTTATCTCAGATTCATTGTGAATCTAGTGATTTTCAACTGTATAAATATCTAACCATGTAAAGTTTTTTATTTATATATGTATTGAATCCAGAATAAAGGGCCAAGAAAGTTTTCATAGGCAATAAAATTTAGCATTAAATCAACGCATCCAAGCCCTGTCTGCTAAGATTGCAATTGTTATCTTCCTCCACCAATATCTCAACTGTAAGTCACTTTAAACAACACAATACATCTATACATGTCTGAACTGATTTAAAATAGAGATAATTTTTATAAGGCTGGAATTTTGTTTAATTTTATTTTAGTCTTAGTAAATAGTTTTTATAGGCATTTTTGTTGAATTAATTTGATAAATAATTTTAATTATTAGATGAATTATTGGATGCATTTTTAAAGGTATATTTAGTAGTACTTATTAAATATAATCATTTATACTTTTTCATATTAAAGACTATTTCTTTTCTACCTTAATTTGATATTGCATGTTAATAGTTTAAAATCTAACTTTTTTTAATTATTTATTTTATATCATTAACAAAGAAAAAAAAGTAATAAATTATTTCATAAAAAGATTATTTTAGAACTATTTTTAAAACTCTTTAAAACGGTTGTACTTCTTTCCCATAATTCATTTAACAATTTTGCTTTTAATTTTGAAAACATTTGTCCTGAATGATATATCGATTTCTAGATTACATTTTAATCAAAAGTGGAAAAAAAAATTATATTAGTTTCTTTACTTATTTTTAAAACATTAAGAAAGTTTTACTATATCAAATTAACTGTATACAATCTTTTATTGCTAAAATTAGAGTGTAAAAGTATTTTTTTTTTAATATTTATGTACCAAGACATATTAAAATAAAACAATATCTTAACAAAAGATAGCGAACATGTGCAGTAATTTAAAAAATTAATAATGATACCATTTTTAATTATGTCACGTATATAATTATTTTTAACTAAAACCAAAAAAGATGTAAAAAAAATGTTTCATTTACTTATTTTTTTAAGCAAAGGCTTTTATTAATACAAATGTACATATATTATTAAAATTGTTTAGCATTCCAATATTGAATTACTTTACTTGTAAATTACCTTTTTCTAGAATTAATCTCATTGTTATACAGCGACAGATAGTGAGGCATAAGTCCAACTTGTATGTGGATTAGGTCTTGTTGGATACGCAAATAATATAGTACTAATATATATATATAAAAGATTTCATTGCATAACAGCAAGTAATACAAATAGTAGTTGCAAGTTCATATTAACCAGCACTAGATGGAAAATGATGTTAATAATATAAATATAATTGTTGCAAATTTTTTGTGCTAGCCAATATATAACAAAATTGTTTGATAATTGATTGTTGCAACAAATTTATTATGGTCTTGATTGCTAGAATATATTAAACATATCGTGATATTTGACTGTGTAATGAACTTTGCTGTTAATTGAAAGAAGACCTTTTGATTTTCTTTGGAAGCCTTAAGGTAACTGAGAAGGACAAATTTCAAAGATCCATACAATATTGCCATTGCAGCTGTTATTATATGATCATCCATATAATAAATGAATGTGGATGGGCTACTCACCAACATACATTAACCACCATGGTAAATTTCTTTTTCTTTTTATCTCTGAGTTTAAGATTTAAAAATACCATATTTTTCTTCTTAGTAGTCTGATACTTGTTAAATAAAATGTCATTTGAGTTTTCTTGAATGCAGAATAAATGTGGAGTGTAAATGAACTTATTTTTGCCTTTTGATAAATATTTACAATCATGAAAGACAAAATTAAATTATGGTCCTTATTTCCAAAAGACTATAAATCACCAGCTATGGTAGTGGTCGGTGGCCATAGATAATGTAAAGAATTATCTGCTTATAACCCCAGCCTTTCTTGTGATAACTTTTTACTAAGTCACAACTGCATTCAGTTGAGGGAAAGTTACCCAAATTGGAAGAATTAATAATAAATGGTACATTGTTAGACTTTATGATGTTAGAAGTACTTTACATTAAAGATCCCAATATTGGAAACATATGTATCATAAAATTTATTATGAATAAAAAGTGAAAAAATAACATTATGGAGATTGAGGGTATATTAGTCAGAGTAGCAAAATTAGTTTACAACTTAAGAGAAGATACCAAATGCAAATATTTCAGATTTATTTTCTAACAAATTCTCATTGTGATGAAGGAGTAGCAGATTTTTATATGGATGTACAAAATGCTTTTAACCAGACCAAATAACATTTAATTGTCATGGGAGAATAGAATTGATAAATAATGGAAATATAAAAATTACCATTAGTGATTTTGATTATGGTGAGAAAAATAAGAGAACACAGACTTTGGGAGTTAACATAAAAACAAAAACTGTATTATGATTTTTTTCTTTGAATAAAATGCTAAGAAAAACGAACATGAAAACATGCAAATGTAAGTGAAGTGAAATTTAATTATATTTTGACTAACAAAAATATTTATTTTGAGATTGTAATGTTTTTAATAGATTTAAGCAGGAACTGATCATCAAGTAGTGAGATATAAGATATGTGTTAATGTAAAATTTTAAAAAAAAATTATTAAGAAAAACAGTATGTTGAAGATGGTTCAAATTTAAATGAAATCAGTAAAAAAAATAACTGAGACACTGTTAAGAACTACAACAAACATAAGTTGTATTAAAAAACTGCAATTTTACAGTGTTTTTAATGCAACAAAAGAATGTAAGATGAAAAAAGGAATATGAAAACATATAAAAATGATTTATTAAGAAGAATTGAATATCTAGAGTTGTGTAAAATAGTACAAAAAAAATGAATAATGATAAAAGAAAATATAATTGTGACTCAACAAAAAAAGCCTCAGAGGAGAGTAAAATTCTCAAAGCAATAAAAAAAAACACTTTGATATTGTTAAGAGAGTTATTTCTAGAGTAATAAAAGATGATATTCTTACTAAAAAGAGAAATTATATCAATTTGTAAAAGAGTTCTATAAAGAATTCTATAATAAAGAACAAAAAACAAAATATCTACTATGATTTATTAAATCTTTTTAATTGCCTACCAGTTTAAATGAAGAAGTGAGAAATGCAATTACATCTATAAAGAAGGAAAAAGCTTCAGGAAATAATGGAATTATAATTAATATTTTAAAAGAAGCAGATGAAAAATAGAAGAGATGTTGGCAAAATTATACATCAAATGTTAAATGATAAAAATGTAACAGATAATTGGAAGAATACAATAGTAATAATGATATTTAAGAAAGATAATAAAGAAGATATTAGATATTACAGACATATAAATAGAGTTTTATTTGCTAATAGTTATAATAAAAAAATTTATTCACCAAGTTTAATTCAAGCCCAAATTAATCAAAACAAAAAACAACTACTAGAATTTGTGTTCCTAGCATAATAGGAACTACAGATAGTATTAGCATATTTAAAATGCTATAATATAAAAATTGCACACACTACTTATCAAAAAATTAGTAACATCATAACCAAGTCTAAAGACTCAATCCCTCTTGAGGCTTATGGAGTTTATGAAGTTTCATGAGGTATTTGTAAAGCTTCTTATGTAAATATGAGTAATCATCACATCAGTACTAGAAGAGGTGAAGATGCTAATGCAGTTAAGCAGCACTCATCAACATTGGCACTCTCACTTCATGCTATGGATTTGGGTCACAACATTGACTTTTCTAATACCAGGATGCTATCCAAATGTGACATTCTCTATGAATGTAAGATCAGAGCTACCTTTAAGATACTAAAAAGAACAAATTTTATCAACAAACATGATGACACCTGCTTGGAAAAACATTTTTAAAAACATACTACTCTGAAGGTTTTCTGAATTTTATTTTACTTTTCAATTTTATATACTGTTTTTTTTTCTAATGATGGAACTTTAATATTGTTATAAATCAGTGTTTACAGCACTCTACAACCATCTTTATAATATTCTAGTCATCCCCAGTTGATGGCTTATGTGATCAAGCTGAAATGTCAGTATATTTATAATCAAAATCATACATGAATGAACCCACAAAATATAGCATTTAGTATTTATATATATATTTGGATTGTTTAGTCATGGCCATTTCATGAATCGATTACACTAATATACACAATGGTCAAATATTCAATTTAAAAAATTATTTGTCCACAACGTTGTTATAGATATATACTTAATATAATAATCAATCTGAATATAATTGGTTGTTTGTTTCAATTTTAGTTAGATTGATTATTAAAGTTACTTTGTTCTTCATGACATAGCCATCAGCCTTTCTTGATTAACCACTAAATGAATAAAAATCTGGTAATATATAAAAATGTGAATGATCTAACAATTAAAAAATTTTTAAATAAATTTAGGACATATGATTAAATATTTATATAATGAATAGTTAATGCCTCATTAATGGGTTTGAATAATTAATGAAATAAATTTACTATTAGAATTTCTAGATATTTAGATTTACTTGTCATTGTAAATGTAATAAATAAAATGTTATAAGAATATATATATATATATATATATATATATATATATATATATATATATATATATATATATATATATCCCCCCCATATATATATATATATATATATATATATATTCAAATCAATCTATATATATATATTAAAATACAGTAAAATTCACATAAGTTATTGTTATTTTAATAGAAGTACTTTCGACTATACATCTTATAGTCATTATTAACTACAGTATATAACATTGAATAATCAAAAGTTCAATTTAGTTTAGTAGTCATTATCAACTATATAACATTGAATAATCAAAACAATACATCCTTTCACAATACCCATGGTTCAATTTAGTTTAGTTTTCCCACAATTCTGTTATTTTAACATTTGATGATTGCCGATTCATTAACATTTGACGATTTCTTGAAATCAACATAGCCTCTTTTATTTTACATTTATTATGGCAGAACTACGAAGAAAACTAAACTAAATTGAATTATAGGTATTGTGAAAGGATGTCTCGTTTTGATTATTCAATGTTATAGAGTTGATAAGGACTACAAGATGTATAGTTGAAAGTACTTCTATTAAAATACCTATAATTTATATGAATTTTACTGTATAACATACGTTGATTTGAATATTACATATATTAATTTATTATATCAAAATTAATTTATTATATATATAATCAATTTATATTTCATTTCACTGGCAGAAAATAGACTTCTTCTAATTGATGAGGTCTGAGTTTTGAGAATCTTAAATTACTTGTCCAGCATTTTAAAGCTAAACTTTTCCTCTACCTGGAAAAAATTCATTTTCATGCTTTGGTATCTAAAACTATTATTTTACCTCATACTCTTAAAGAAAGCCCTTCATATCTAGTTTAATCTTGGATTATCATAAACTTTAGACAGAACATCAGAATATTTAAAAACTTAGTTATTCTAATCTTCAGATTTATCCCTTCATGGACGGTTTTTCAAATTCTTTTAAAAGACTATTCTAATGATTAAATTAATTTATAATATTTTTTGCTGATATATTACAATCCAAAGATTAATTAAATCAAAATTTTGGAATGAAACATCAAACACTTAATGTTTTCCTGAAGGTTTGTGGTCATGGTGTTTTAGTTGTATTTTTATATTGGACTATTTCTATTATCTAATATGTGTATTGAATGTCTTTAGAAAAATTTAACTTTATTTAAATATTCCAAATACATTTAACTGTTAGTAATAGCACATCAAACAGGTTAGTATATGTAACAACATTTTGAGAGGTATTATTTTCCCCTCTTCTTCAGCTGTTGCTGGCCTGACCAGTGACAGTACTAGCATGGGATTTGAACCAGGATCCTTAGATTCTTGAGTATTGAATTTTAAGGTAATGCTCTAACCAACTGAGCCTCATTTGGTTAGGGTATTGGTTAGAGTGTTACATTAAAATTCAAGTTAGAGTGTTAGCTTAAAATTCAATACTCAAGAATATAAGAGTCCAGGTTCGAATCCCATGCTAGTACTGTCACTGGTAAGGCCAGCAATACCAGAAGAAGAGGGGAGAATAATACCTCTTGAAACATTTTGCCTATACTAACCTGTTTAATGTGCTATTACTAACAGTAGAATGTATTTGGAATATTTAAATAAAGTTTAATTTTCCTAAAGACATTCAATACACATATTAGATGATGGAAATAGTCCAATATAAAAATACTATTAAGCACTTAAATATATTAAATATCTTCCAGAATAAATGAAAAAAGTATGCTCTACTATGCTTTAAATTCACAGAAGAAAGAGTAATGCTATACATATTAAAAACAATATGTAAATAATATTTATTTTATATAAAGTGCAGATAGTTAGTTGAAATTAAATTGAAAGGCTGCAAACCTTTCACACTTATTATACTACTTATCTGACAGCTAATCAGATGTTATGATGGCTGTCTGAATAATGATCAAACCATAAACATGACAGAGAATTTTACAAGAAAAGGGCAGTTCGCCCTTTTCTTTACTTGTCTTTCTATATATCTAAGTCAGTCTGAAGTATTTAGGGTTGAAAGCATGAAGTTTTAAATATCTTCACATTTAAATCACTGAGTCTAAATTACAAACATACAGCATGAAATCCTGTGATTTACTACGCAGTAGTTTTTAGATATTATAACTTGCAGTAACGTATATAAATAATATTTATTTTATATAAAGCGCAGATAGTTAGTTGAAATTAAATCTGATTGGCTGTCAGATAAGTAGAATAATGAGAGCAAAAGGTTTGCAGCCTTTCAATTTAATTAAAAACAATATGATGTACTAAATAGCTTTGAAGTGATTTGTGATTAAATGAAAATAAAACAATGTCAACCAGCCTGTTAAACTTATTAAAAGATTTTCTCAAACAATTTATATTTATTACCAATCAGAATGAAATATCTGTGTCCAAATTCATTATTGAACTGTAGTTTTTTTGCAATAACAGAAATTGATATAGGTTCTTACTCTTTGTCATTTCTTAATCTAACAATGCCTTTTGGTTTAGTTTACTATTTTCATATACTTTTGTTCTGGAATAGTCTAACTTGTTAACTAAAATGTAACCATATGATTGTATTTTTATTTTTTTTTATTAATTAACTATTTTCAATCTATTCTTACTTGTATATACTGTACATATATTTTTAATTAATAAAGATTTATTAAATGTAATTTTTGTTTATGTATATATTTGATTTTACATTAATAGAAGTTTTTTAGTAATGTTAGTATTTTTTTATGAAAAGATAAAACTTAATATATTTCTCTATATTTTATACATAATGATACTTTTTTTTAATTATTCCATATAAATTGATAAATATTAATTATAAATATTTGTATAAAATAAATTGCACTTAGGCATTCAAAATTTATTAAAATTTTAACTATTTTAAATTTTTTTAAAAATTAAAAACTAAAGATTAAATTAAATTGCTTTCTTAACTGACGCTATTCAAACAGCTTTAGTAAAAAAAGTAGCTTGATCCTCAATAACAGAATTTATTTATTTTATAATATGAGACTTTTACACTTCTCTGTGGATTCGTGCACTGGTAGAGAGATAGGCATAAAGGTCACAGATTTGTGAAATAAAGTTCAACTTGATATATAACCTCCTGAAATGTTTTAGTGACAATATATATTTTTTTAACAAATCTACAAAATGTCTATTTACCCCATTTTGTGTATTTGATCACATCCTTGATAAAAGTTTTAACTTTTTACTTTCTTTTAATGTAATTATGTGCTAGGATTTAGTCATTAAAAAATTATGTATTGTGTATTTATAATCTAAAGAAGACTTGTTTAGATGGAACCATCTGCTCGTTTGGAAAATTAAATAAAATATTGTATTCCATTGTACTGAATGCTTAAATAAGTTTTTTTAATATTAATATTAGCTATTCACAAAAGTTTGTGGAAGAAAGGAAAGAATATTTAATATTTATTTTAAATATAAATATACCTATTTTTTTATTTTTTTTACATGTTTGTCTTATATATTATTTGTAGAAATGCCAGCAGAAGAATAGCAAGAAGTATGCAACAAAAGAATAAAAAATTATTGAATGTTGTTGGATAAAATTATAAAGGTACTATGATGATTCAATCCTGTTGTCCTGTGTGCTTTAGACATTAATTTGTATATATGGTTTGAGTCATTAATTTTATATGGGTGTGAAAGAAAGAAATATATTTTATTAAAATATTAAAAAATGAATATTTATAGCAAGTTGGGATGCAAGTACTTATGCCTTATTGACTTAACAATTTTTATACACTTTTGGTATATAAAAGAGGAGGGGGGCAGATTTTTCTGACAAGTTGTGCAAATGCAAAAAAAAAAAATTGGCTCAGACCATTGCAATTTTTATTTTTTGTCATTTTTGTCATTCTTTTTTTTACTTAACCAGTTGAAATTCTTAAAGTTCTACGTGTTTTGTTTCTTTCTCTAATTGCTACAATTACTTTTTTCTCATTTGTTTTTAAGATCTATTTTAATACTTCCAATTGTATTTCATCTCAAATTTATTTTATAACTGTTTTAAAGTGTTCTCATTTTTTGTTTCTATTGTTAGTACTTTTTATATCTCTGTTGTTTTTTTTAATACATTTTAGTATAACATTGTTTTTCATTTTTTTACATTTTTGATATTATTTTTGAAAAGGAAATTAACATTATTCCTACTAAAGACATAGAGATAAGCAATTGTTTTAAATATCTGATAATTTTTTAACCAAGTTCAGGATTTTTTTAGATAACTGGCTTATAACAAATCCATATAACATTATTAGTCTGAATGGTGATCTATTCTCACTGCAGATATCATTCAATCAAATGATTGTTTGTGCATTGATTGTATATTTTAAATTTTAAATATGTTCTTCTTTATGGTCAATATATCAATGCTTATCTAATTGACTTGTATTGTTTTGGAAATTTTACTATGTTTTTAAGTAATCTTATCCATAAGTTTTATATGACCTGCTATACATCTGCAGTTTTTCAGTTGATAGTTTGGTTTAATTTATATTTGTTTAGTGTGGTGATGAATTCTCTCTTAACTGTTACAGATAGGAGCAAGGATGACTTTTGAGCTATGTGGTCTAATGCAATGATAGAATGATGGATTCAAAAGGGAAAGATTTATTCATCAAAGTTTAACCTGTCCTGCCTAATGCTTGGAACGTCACATAAGCTCCAGAACAACTAACCATTCGATTTTATACTATGTTTATTTTTTTATTGTGATTAATAATATTTAAAAAACAATTTGAAATGAAAATTGATTTCATTTATAGTATTTGATTATAGAGCTATTTGTAAACATGTTACATCTTTTAACTATAATCTAAAACATTTAATTAAAATAATTCTAGATTAGAAAATCAATATTATCGAAATTTAGACACACTGTGAAACCAATACTTCATTTTTCTTTAATTTAATGTAAAGAAATTATTTGAAATGAATCTCAATTTTTCAGCAAAAATATTGGAAATAAAGCTATAACAAGAATCTGTAGTGTTCGATTTAAAAGGAGCTTACAGCTGATCTTAATGACCACCTACTTACATACGTTCATCAATATTTTAAAAAGAAAATTCTTTACGCTTTCTTTTTAAATAAAATTTTTAAAAAATCATCTGAATACAATTTATCAACAATTAGATTTGAAAGGTATTAAGAAATTAGTTTTGTTAGAAAAGTGATTATTATTTCTCCTTTAAAAAAATATTAATTGAATATTATGTTTTGCATAATAATAGTTTTTATAATCTTTTACAAACTTGAAATGAGAAAATATCTTAATAAAAAGCTGTGATTAACAAAACTGTCGAGTAATGATTTATAATAAATCAGAAGCTGAAAATGGAATAACAAAACATATTTTTACTAAAATACCAAAACATGAGATAAAATATTAATTATATGCATGTCAGTAGTTTACAATGAGGATATCTTTACAGATCCTATGGAGAATCAACTGATGTGATTCAGTGGAAAGATTAAAATTGTTAATCAATGAGCATTCAATTTAAAATAATTTAAATATGTGTGTGTGCGTGTGTTAGGTTAAAAGATATCAATCTTTTGTTCGATATAAAGTATATATATATTTTATACTACAATAAATTTTTTGGATTTAACTTTAAAATTGTGATGGTCTGTAAACACAATTTCTCTATAAATATTTAATTACCTTTAATCAAACATAAAATCTGTACATAGCATGCGTTTGTGTTGCCAAATAAAATTAGCCAGCAGATGAAATAAACTCATTAATTTTTTCTAATTATAGTGGCATTATACGGAATACTATTTACTAGCAGTATATTCTATAACCAAAACTGAGAATGAAGTAATTTTAATAAGTTATTGAAAGATCCAAGCCATTTTATGATAATGAATGATTTAATTTTCCAATCACAGTACTGGAGTACTAAAAAAAAAAAGTAATATTATTTATCAAATTATATTGAAACCAAAATATTATACATTTGGAAATCAAGATGTACTTGGGGAAGAGGTGAAAAGAACACCTATTACTCTACAATCATGTAAAAAAATACTATAAATAATTAGTTTATAATAAATAATAAAAATATCATATACAACAGCTTTAAATATATTAATAATAATTATATATAAAAAGTCTTTTTTAAAAAAGCACGTTAAGAATCTATTTTAATTAACACTAATCAATTATTGCAGATAGAATATTATCCAGTATTCTTGGATGGAAATAAAATAACAACAATAACAAAATAAAACATGAATAAAACAGAATACAAAGATTCAATAAAATTTCAAAGAATTGACTATATAGTATAACAATATACCGAATAAATAAAGCATATCTATATATATATATATTACAACTAAATTTATTGAATTTTATAAATATTCATGTTTAATATAGTATGCTTCATATATTTATCTTGGTTTAATATTTTTGTAGCATCTATTTTATAACTTAAATAAATGTTTGAATATTTGTACAACTTCAAAACTTTAATTAATAACTAGTCAATTAAAAATAAATGTAAAATTATATAAGGTAGTATATATAAAGTTATATAGGGTATGCTTTATTTATTACATATGTTATATGATCAATTCTTTCAAATTTTATTGGATCTTTGTATCATAATTTTATTCTGTTTTATTCATGTTTTATTTTGTTTACTTCTATTATAAAACACTAGATAGCATTCTATTTGCAGTAAATTAATTAACATTAAAATAGATACTTCATATTTAAAAAGGGCACAAAACCATGTGCTGAGAAAGCTTGTATTTACAAATGTTATATATAGAGCTCGCAAAATAAGCTCTTAACAAGCTTTGAAAATATCCTCAACCTCAGACCGGTTTAGTCTTCTGGCATTGTCAATGAGGTGCCAGGATATTGTGAGCTTTATAACACACACACACACACACACACATATATATATATATATATATATATATATGATAACAGATGGCGTTCTACCAAAAACACCATCAAGTGTAGTTTTCTGTTTACATAAACGTCAGAGCGAGCATTCACTATCTCTAACTTTAATTCCACTTTCAGATCATGATTTCAAGCTATTTGCTATCATCAGTGAAAGACAGGAATAAGAAATTAGATCTAAACACAAACTCTGAGCATTTATGAAACAGTTTCTATTCAACTTGCAAGCATGAATCTTTTAGACACGTTAATGTCTTCAAACTCAGCATAGCAAGCCAGATAGCTACATGAGTCTGATCTCAGTTCTGCATCACCACATAGTAGAAGCCTCTGCAATATACATCATTGCAAGAAAGACCTCAAAGGTACATTTATGAAAAACAAAAAAACACAAGTTAAAAAACTTGCTAACGCTTGTATTTATGATAACAGATGGCATTCTACCAAAAACACTGTCAAGCATAGTTTTCTGTTTACATAAACGTCAGAGCGAGCATTCACTATCTCTAACTTTATTTCCACTTTCAGATCATGATTTCAAGCTATTTTCTATCGTCAGTGAAAGACAGGAATAAGAAACTAGATCTAAACACAAACTCTGAGAATTTATGAAACAGTTTCTATTCAGCTTGCAAGCGTGAATCTTAATGTGTGTAAAAGATTCATGCTTGCAAGCTGAATAGAAACTGTTTCATAAATGCTCAGAGTTTGTGTTTAGATCTAGTTTCTTATTCCTGTCTTTCACTGATGATAGCAAATAGCTTGAAATCATGATCTGAAAGTGGAATTAAAGTTAGAGATAGTGAATGCTCGCTCTGATGTTTATGTAAACAGAAAACTATGCTTGACGATGCTTTTGGTAGAACGCCATCTGTTATCATAAATACAAGCGTTAGCAAGTTTTTTAACTTGTGTTTTTTTGTTTTTCATATATATATAGCTGTTATAAATATTTTTTTATTATTTATTACAATTTATATAAAAAACAGCATAATAGACTTCATTCATTTCTATTTTAGATTCTGATTAGTTTAATACTGCTTCAGTTTTCTTTGACTATGAAAAGTCTTGCAATTTTTGATTTATCTTTAATTCAAATTATACATGAATATTAAATGAAGAAAGATATCATAAAATGAAAAAATTAAAGAATCAATTTCTATAAAACAATTTAAAGATTATATAATAAATAAGCAATCTGCTATTATCAATATATACAATTCCTAGAAAATCATGTGACATCTGCTTTTTTTTAATCTGCATAAGTTCAGTTGATAGTAATTGCAATGTAGGAAAAAGTACTTCTGCTTAATTTATATATTATTATTGCTGTTTATTATTTACTATTATTATAATTTAAAACTGTTATGAATAAACAGTGTAATTGTGTTAATGTTCACAATTTATGGAAAGTAGGTAATTCATGTGGGAGCATTACTGGTATGAGAGTTTAATAATATTTAAATATTAATGTATTGCTACTTAAGATGGTGGAATATGCCGAAGCTGGTTATAGCAAAGGATATTAATATTCAATTTTATATAGGCATTTTTAAAAATTTTGTAGTTTTATTCTGGTGGATTGTTATATATATATATATATTTGTTTTATTCTGGTGGATTGTTATATATATATATATATTTGTTTTGCTGATAAGTACTTTAACTAACGGAGGAATACATCTTTGGTTATTAATTAATATATTGTGTTTTGTATTGAAAAAGATGCCTTATCAGGTAATTCTCTTGATAAATTGAACTCATAACTATGAAAAACTCTAACCTGAATTTTTATTTTCTAGAAGATTTTTTCAAAGAATAATTGTAAAAAATTCTAGTGAGTAGAATTTCATCATTTTATTGTTTTCATGAATTGGTTTATATAAACCATTCATTAATGATTGATGAAACTATATTGGTATAATAAAACCATACTGTTTAATAATATTATATTATTCGAATTGATTTTAAATCTGCTATTGACTTAATTGGTTCAGTTTAATTCATTAAAAATAATAATCTGACTTCCTGTTAAAGAGTTCATAAGAAGTTTGAACACCAGAAGTGATAGAACTGGGCCATGACTCATGCATTTTGAGCTTCTGAGTGTACTACTCTATCCTTCATCAAGCCATAGAGGGCATTAATTTCATTAAGGCCAAATATTTAATCTTAGAAATAGTGAATCATGTTTTTAATTGAGCAATTGTTGTTAAAAATTGTATGCACATTTTTGATTATTTTAAGGCTACTTTTTTGCTTGGTCTTTATACATATCTATAGTAAAAGTATGTCCTTTGCATATTAACACAGTGATAAAATAGTGGACTTGAGAGTTTGAAAATTTCTGAATTGATTTTCAACTAATTAAAATAGAAAAAAACATAATGTGGTCTATTGTGGCCAATCTGTCATCTAGGAGCTTGAATATCCCATGCTCATTATTTAGGAATAAACTTAGAAAATGCTAAAAATCTAATTTACATTTAGTATTTGGAGATTTTTATTTGCATATATTAATAGCATTATTATTATATTTTGAAACAATAAATCAATAATACACATACTGCAGAACTTTTAGGAAAAAATACATTTATTATTGTATAATAAAAAATCAACTTTATAGAATTAGCAACAGAAAATCAGATTTCTTTGATCTCCTAAGTACATAAAAAATGAGAATGATTAAGAAAATAAATGAAATATTCTGTATATTAAAAAAAAAGATTTTGACTATTGATTAAAGTATACCTAATTAATGCCTTATTATTTGGTATTCTTAGTTTTATTATCATTGGCTTTGATAAGCAATTTTTTTAATATTAGAAATACACCTGGGTCTCATTTTACGCGACAGATAGGTTCCTCAGAAAACACGTGCAAACAAAATCGTGCAAAAATAGACATAACTTACATTGAAAAAGGGGGGACGCGGTCTGTGATTTTTCAAAATTTGCATAAAAGCAAAGCACCAATGTAAAATTACTTTAAAATTCGCACAAAAAAAAAATAAGAAAATAAAATATGACTAATAAAAATTTTCAAATTTGAAAAAAATTGATACAAGACAAACTTTTTTTAACTATAATATTTAATTTTATTCAAAATAATATATTTTTATGCATAATTTACAGTACAGTAATTTACATTTTTTTATGCACATTTTAATTATTATAGCTATTTGCCGAAAAACAGGTTCGTTTGCAAACAACTAGCGCCAACTTCACACACATGTTGTGTCAATGGTATTCTGGTGACATCGTAATTAGTAATTAATCTTTGAGACGATGATTTTATTAATTGTTTATGAAACTAACAACTAAAAATTAAATTCTTGTTTTTGCCTTTAATTTTCAAATCCGTTTAAAAATCAAATTTCACATCACATTATTTCAAGTCACCGTAAGTAATTTTTAAATTGTTAATTACAATTAAAAATCAGATTTTAATTTTTAATTGTCAAATTTAATTGTGCCCACTGCTATTACTGACCTTTTAAAAATAAACTTGTGGACACTAAATGATTAATAATTGATTACGTTCTTTTTTAAAAAAGCCAAAACAGAATTTGATTTAAAATGCAAAATTAACACGCACAATGTTTAAAAAAATTTACATTATAATCGTAAAATTTAATGTGTGTATACATAAAATGTGGAAATCATGATTTTAATTTCATTATTGCATAAAATCTTACTATTATAAAGCACTGAAAATATTGAAATTACTAAGTTGAAAGTCGAATTCCAATAATGTGCTATTACTTTCAATATAACGTAAGTGTGCAAAATTTATTATTTAAAGTAATAGCACAATATCGGAGTTTGACTTCCGGTGAAACAAGAATCGTGTAACTTCAAAATCATGTTAAATAAGTCCGTGTAAAAAGAGACCCAGGTGTATACTAAATGAAAATGTCATAGCAATATATGTGATCAAAATATTCATGTCGCCTCTTGTTACTAACTGGGCAATATGAATTTTATAAACTTTAAAATATATATAAAATATTGAAGCTAAAATTTTTCTCTTATAAAAAAAAAAACAATTACCCGTTTATTTTTGATCTCCTTTCTAGAGGAAGTGTGTATTTTAAATATAATGAATATTCTGAAATTTAATATTTATTCTTTTTAGATTTGCTTATAAATATTCCTCCTAGATTTGCTTATTAATATTCCAAGTTATTAAATCATTTTGAAAAAGTCCTATTACATATCTTAATAATTAGATTTGTCTTCACTTTCCTAGGTTCTATCTAAATTACAAATTTAGAATGGAACATTAAACAGCTAATATGTTTTATCAGCAAGCATATATAACAGAATATCCTTTTACAAGTACATTGACTTCATTGAATACTAAAAGATGTATTCTAGGGTTTTTTTTTTCAAATACCATGCCTGATGTAAAATATTTATTGGAAATGATGTAAAGTGCTTATTAAACTATTATAAAAATAAAATGATGGATCAAATTAAAAATCTAAATCTCATACCTGTAGAAAAATTTAACAACAAACTTGATTGAGGCAAATTTATTGCAAAAATACTTCATGTGCATAAAGATAAAGGTATATTTAAGGCTGAATATTACAAAGTATATCCCTCAGCAACAAAAACTCCAAGAATGTTTGCCAATTCGAAATTGCACAAGCCTGATGAACCATTTCGACTAATGATGGATTTTGGAGAGGTCCATTATTTAGAAAGAGCTAAAATTGTGAATCAATTATTAATTGAGTATGTAGGATTTGGTGAATACACTATCAACTCTTTGTTTCAGTTTATTACAAAAATAAAAAACACAATAATTAATAATAGCATTGAAATTGAAACTATGAATGTTAAAGAGCTATATGGATCCATTGACAGAAAATTGTCTATTCAAATTGTACATAATGAGCTTTTAAATAATCAGTGCCTGAGGAAGTGCATCAATTTTATTACTGCCTTCCTCTCCTGGCTGGATCACCATATATTTACAACATTTGAAGGAAGATGATATGCAATGAAAAATGGCTGGCACATGGGAGTTCCTGTGGTATAATCCCTAGTATCTTCTTAAATAATTTTAAGAAACTGATTATACCAAAATATATAATCAACCACCACAGAGTTTATATATGCTTATTATGTTGATGATGTGTTTGTGGCAGCCACAAAAGATATAATAACAAATATTCAAAGTGAAATACAATAGCATGTCAATCTAATTATTAATACAACTTGGGAAAATGAAAGGAAAAGAGTAGCTTATTTGGACTTAAAACTACAAAGAGAAGGCAAAGCAATAAACTACACCATAATTATTAAATCATTTGAAGTTAGAGGCTGTATCCATCCCAACTCTAATTCTCCCAAATCTTATAAATTCGCAATTTAGAATACCTTTCTTTTAGAAATTTATATAAATTTGAGATGGATAAAAAAGACAACATTAATAGTTATATTAAAGATTTATTAAAAGCAGGTTTCAAATATAAAACCATCACTTGCAAGATCAAACAATTTTATAGAAAAACAGCAAATTATGCCCAAGGAGAAAACTTCTCCATATTACCCTTTCTTATATTGTTAAAGTGTCAAATCGACTAATTAAAACCTTATCAGACAAATTTACAATAGGTTTATGTACACCTGCCAATAACAATGCAAAGAATAAAATTGATCTCACCCAAATACCTCAGGTTGTTTATGGCATGACCTGTCCTCAGCCCGGATGCCAAGCCACATATTATGGGGAGACGAAAACAATAATTAACAACAGAGCCACTCAACACCTATATGCATATAAAAGGGAACAGAAGAACAACAACAACATTTCTACATTTCTTGAACATCTAAAAAAAGACTGGTCATAATTTTGTCCCTCCAACCCTAGAATTGTGTGTATAGAAACAAACGACTGTAGAAGAAAAATAAAAGAGGCATATTTTATCAATTAACAGACATGACACCTGCTTTGATATTTCTAAAAAATGGTCAACCTAATTCATTTGCATTTAATTTGCATATATTAAATCTAATACAAACAATACCATAGTTTTTAACATGGCTATAATTATGAGGCATGGATCCTCAAAAGCATTCAGCCTTAACTGAGTGATTAATATTTTCCGGCGTATAGTTTCTGCAACTCGCATATTATATGTGCTTCATAGATTAAACTATATTATGTTATTCTAGATATTAAGTTGAAAACATAAATTGTGTTAAAGGAGAGTCAAGCAATACTAAACTACTACTAATAAGAATTTAATGTTATTGCTTTCTATTCAGTATTTTAGTTACTTCATCTTTTTTTGTACAGAAATTGATGCTCAGAGATGTAAAATCTTAAAATATATTGAAAGGCTTGATAATAAAAAATATAATTGAAATAAATTGATTAATCTTCAATATGAGTCAAATTTTAATAATTTAAAATATTCACCAGTAGGTAAGTGAAATATCTGTGGATAATTGCCTTTACTATAAACATACTGTAACAAAACATTTTGTTACGCTCTTAAATTTCACGAGATTACAACATACGGTGCCGTTCGAGGGCACCACCAAGCATTTCTGCCTAGACCATACTATAAAATTTCTATAATAATGGTTAATTTATTTACAAATGGCAATCACCAAATGTAAATCTTAAAATAATTTTCTTTTACTGGACCAAAAGATTATAAAATGAATTATAAGAATTAATTATAATAAACAAAAAAAAACAAATTGACGCTTCACTGTTGTTGAAATATTTATTAAACCTTTATTTTATTTGTTGGTTATTCCCTTCCCTCGTACTTGTCAAATCAAACCCTCCTGATCCTTTTTCTTTCTAATCAAGAATTAACATATATCATTCTCGAAAGAACATGCGCCGTCACTTTACCAATTATACAATATTTTCATCAAATATCATGGTATATAACTATGAGTGAACTCAAGGGCAACTTATTATAAGAGTGTGTTTGTTAAAAACAAACGCACTCAAACTTCCTCTTTCTAATGTTAAATCTTTTCATCTTAAATTTTTACTTGTCCTTGGATCGAGTATACAATTTTTCTTATTCATATCTATACATTATAAGAACAACAATCATAGAAACTACAGGTAAGTTTAATTAATAGACCGTAACCCCCCAAAAAATAATAAATAATAAAAAATAAAAAAACAATATAATGTGGATTAATTTGAATTAGTAAATACATCTACTTAAAGATTACATATCCCTCCCTTTCTATTGCTGAAACTTTGAAATATTTGAAGTAAAGGCTTTTCTTTCTTTTTTTAAATTCTATTACACAAATGTCTCTTGAAATTATAATAAAAAAAATCTATTTACCCTGATCGGTCAGTGTAGATCCTGTGTGGGTGGAATATTTCACTTTATATTCATCGTGGTTTGTCTGTGGTCTTCTTCCAGTCCTAGCTCTCTCTATGTCCAGCATTTACAAGGCAGTTCTAGGTGGTAATAGGGAGAGGTTCCCAAAAGGGAAAGTTCTGTTAGATCTAGCCACTCAACATTTTCTCTTTTCGTTTTCTTCTTATTTTTTTTTTTATTTAATTTTACAATTTTTACTATTGATGAGTCCGAGCCGAATTTTTATTTATAGATTAGGTATTGACCTCAGCAGAAATCTAATCAATTTTAACAAAAGGAAAGTTCATAATTTATAGTTTTTTTTTAAAGTCTCAGTTCACACCTTTAATTTCTCTTCTTTTATTTCATATTTTATTTTTAAAATCCCAAAGAAACATTCCAATTGATCAGCATAATAGATAGCATAAAATACCTTCACTATCAAAGCCCCAACAATATAACTAATTGCTTTCTTTTCCCTTCTATCTTTAAGAATTTTTTTAAAGATTAAACAAAAGACAAACTTTTATCAAAAACATGCAAGATCTTAATCTAATTTATTTTAACTTCTCAAAAACTCCATATTAAAATTAAGTGTTAATTTATTTCTTTTTTTCAAAAATTATGTATTATAAAACGATATTTATATTTTAACAAAAATATGTGTGTGTATATATATGTGTGTATTAGTATGAGCTGATAGAAAAATACCAGCTCATTGCACCCTTTTCCAAAAAAAAAAACTTTTAATCACGCCATGAGGTCTTAATTTTTCTTCTTTTCCTTACAAGGTTTTAGGCTTCATGCATTGTAAGTGCACTTTTTATTTCTTTTACCTTGTATTATAAATGCATTAGGTCCACATTTTTGGATGATCCTGTATGGGCCTTCGAATAGGGGGAAAAACTTTTTATATTGTTTATTTCTTAATTTGCTAACTGGCTGAGATTTAACATAAACCCAGTCTCCTACTGTAAATTGTTTTGGGCAAGCATTCCCCTTCCTTATTCTCTGTTCAGCTTTCTTCTTTAATCTGTCTCTAGCCAAGCTTTGATCCTCCACTACATTTATCATTTCAGTAACAGTGGGAATGGGACATTTGAGGAGAGAAGGCTCAAATCAACCATAATGCAAGCATTCTGGAGGTAACCCTGTAGATTCGTGGTATGTATAATTAATTATTTTAACCATTTGTGGCAATACTTTAAACCACTGTTGATGGTTACCTTTCAAATGTACATGAAATAAGTTCCCCAATTCTTTCATCACCCGTTCACAAGGGTTAGATTGAGGGTTATGGATAGAGGTGAGAACTTGATGTATCTGTTCTTGCTGAAGCCAATTCTTCCATTTTCTCGATATAAAAGGAGTTCCATGATCACTCAAAATTGTCCGAGGTTTGCCAACTTGAACAAATTGTTTTTCTTTTAGCACAGTTATGGAAGACCTGGCATCAGCCTTTTGTAGGGGGTAGGCCTGTACTAATTTCGAGAAAATGTCAAAGGCCACCAATATATATTTATATCTACGAAATGATGGTAGTGGGCCATAAAAATCTATGGCTAGAAGCTCGTTTGTGTTTTTAGCTATTATTGACGCCAGTGTCCCAGCATAATTTTTATTAGCTGGTTTACTTTGCCGACACTCATGGCATCCCTGTAACATAGTAATCACTGACCTATACAAACTTGGCCAATAATGCCATCTCTGTATTAGTTTACTTGTTTTAAAAGACCCATAATGCCCATATATACCATGCACCTACTTTATTAGTCTTTCCTTTAGATTTTGCAGTATAAATACTCTCCAACAATCTACTCCCTTTGTAACCTGAAACATCAACAACCCATTTATTATTTTATACCGATACAAATTATTTGTTTTTTTTTTGCGTGCAAATTTTTTGTTGTCTGACATTTGCTTCTTTACAGCCTTATATCAGCTTCCTGCACATAGTGTCCGAGTTTTGAAAAAAATGGAGTCTTTTCAAATCTTTCTCTATCGATACCGCAGGATCTGCTTTAAGAGATATTAATCGAGCTCCCTCCAGTGTTAAATTTTGACTGTGATCCGTAAGCGGATTTCTGCTTAATATATCCGGTACTATATTTTCTTTCCCGGAGCAATGAATTACCCTGTAATTAAACTTCTGTAAGTATAATGCCCATCTTATAAGTCTATCATTAGTTAAGTAACACCTATTTATAAACTCTAAGCTTTTATGATCAGTGATAATAATAACCTCAGACCCTAAAAGTAAATGCTTAAGTTTATTTAATGCCCAAACAATTGCCAATGCCTCCCTTTTCATAGTGGTATAATTTCTTTCTGCTGGATTTAATGTCTTACTTAAAAAATACAAAACCTGAGGTATCTTCTCTTCATTCTCTTGAAACAGTACCGCTCCCAATCCTACACTACTACTATCACTTTGTAACCTAAAAGGTTTGTCAAAATCCGGATAGGCGAGTGTTACAGTACCTACAAAATTTTCTTTTATCTGTTTAAACGCTTGCTCTTGTTTTTCTGTCCATTCCCACTTGCTTTCTTTTCTCAGTAAATGCACAAGTACTTCTGTATCTGTAAAAAAATCTTTGTAGAACCTTTGATAGAAATTGCGTATACCAAGGAACGATCTAATCTGTTTTCTATTCTTTGGTTGAGGGAATTAACGATCGCTTCTGTCTTGTCAGGATGGGGCCTCACCCCTTTAGCACATATGAGATGACCGAGAAATATAATTTCTTTCTGAAATATATTACTTTTCTTCAGATTTATTGTAATGTTCTTTTCGTGACACTCATGGAGGAACACAACTAAATTTTCTAAATGTTCCTGAGGAGATTGTGATGCAATCACGACATCGTCCATATAATAGAGTATAAATTCTTTTACCCTCAGAGAAAGTACCTGGTCTAAACATCGTAATAGCTCTGACCCACTGTTAATTAGTCCAAATGGAACTCGTTGAAACACGTATATAAAGCCTTCATAACGGAATGCCATGTATTTTTGATCCTCAGTGTGAAGCGCCATCTGCCAGTAACTTGATGTCAAATCGAATGATGAAAAATATTTTTTTTCCTTAAATTCCAACAGCAAATCTGTAATTCGGGCAGCACATTCCGATCAGGTATAGTAATAGTATTTAACTGCCGAGCATCTAAGCATATTCTCATAGAGCTGTCCTTTTTTTTACAATTACTAAAGGGTTTATATATGGTGACTGTTGTTTTTTTATAATACCCCATTGTTCCATTTGTTGTATTTGTTTATCAACTTCCTCTTTATATTTGACAGAAACTGGGTATGACCTACCCTGAAAATGAGTTTTTTCTTTCACCTTTATCCGATGAACATATCATATCCCTTTATAATTCCAGGTTTAATGGCGAATACTTGTTCATTTTTCAAAAGTGCCTCTTTAAGTTGACTTTTCCAGCCCCTATTATTACTACCTAACTCAGTTATTTTACATTCTATTTCTTGGTATATGTCATGAGTTACCATGTAAGCTACCCTGTTATCACTCTGTCTGTTATATCCACTAAATGGCACCCTTTCATTTTTTATCATTATATTCTTTTCGCTATAATTAATTTTCGTCCCGTTCGGTGCATAAAATCCAACTCCAATATAAGATCTTCTACCAAACCTGACATTGATAATAATGTATGGTGTATTTTTTTCTTCCCACTTGTACTTCCCCGTATATTTGTATAGGATCTAACTTAACTCTTTTGCCATTAACCATAGTTATTTCAGATTTTCTTAATGGTAGCAACTGTATTTCCCTCTTCTGATCTCTGATTTGATCTAATATTTTATTTGAGATTATCAAGACTTGACTCCCCATGTCTAGTAGGGTCTATATCTCTATTCCCTGTATTTTTATCGTTATCACTGGGCAAGTTTGTTCCACCATCGTTTGTATTTTCTCTTCTTCCTCAATTACTACATTTAACAGCTTAGGGAGTTGTTCTTGTTTCTCTTCTTCCTGTACATTTTCTTCCTCTCTAAGAATTTTCAATATGCCTTCCACACCTTCGCACCTATAGACAGCTAATCTCTCTCATATATTTTGTGGCAAGTTTTTTTTTATAATACTTATCATTTGCCATTCAGCAATAGGATATTCTATTATCCTTCTCAATTTTACCATTTACTTTAATCTAAATCTACTTCCATATTTTAATCTATATGTAGATGATTTAATATTATTTTTATTAAAGTTCTTACAATTCTAATTTTTAGCTATATTTGCTTCAATAATAAATATTATTATTATTATGATGATGATAATAATAAAATATTATGGCAGAAATAAAAGTTATTTATTAGAGTTTTATTATTGTTGCAATATTTTATGCGAGAACAGTGATTTTTTTATATATTTATGGTGATGGTTAAATTAACATAATGTTAAGCAAGAATAGTAAAAAAACTGTCTATATCCCATTCCTTCTTCTATTTTATACCTTTCTAATTCTACCACTCTTCGTAACTTTTCTTGTCTCTTTACATTCCAAACGTATGTGTTAATTTATTTTTGTACTGTTTGAAATCATCTGGTCTTTTCTGTATTGTTCTCCACCAATCTCTTGCCATGCCTGCCAAATAATTACTTGCTATAATTATTTTTTCTTCTTCCCTTGCCTCGTACATACAAAAACACTCTTCTATACTTTCCAAGTGTTCGAATAGAGTCTCCTCTTTGTCTCCTTCGAACATTTTTATCTTAATTCTATCCTGCATTTTATCTACAATATTTTTAATTTACTTCCAACATTCAAAACCCTCTCCTGCTGGAACACTAACTCCTCACTCTAACCACCTGGACCTGCCTTACCCCACTTTTACCCTAATCTCAAGCTGTTTATTTAGTTAATGAGCCCTACACATTGAGATGCCATTTTCTTTTATTTCTTCCACTGCTTCCCTCTGTAACAAAACATTTTGTTACACTCTTAAATTTCATGAGATTGCAACATACGGTGGCCATTCAAGGGCGCTACCAAGCATTTCTGTCTAGACCATATTATAAAATTTCTTTAATAATGGTTAATTTATTTACGAACAGCAATCACCAAATGTAAATCTTAAAATAATTTTCTTTTACTGGACCAAAAGATTATAAAATGAATTATAAGAATTAATTATAATAAACAAACAAATCGACACTTCACTATTGTTGAAATATTTATTATACCTTTATTCTATTTGTTGGTTATTCCCTTCCCTCGTACTTGTCAAATCAAACCCTCCCGATCCTTTCTTTCTAATCAAGAATTAACATGTATCATTCTCGAAGGAACATGTGCTGTCACTTTACCAATTATACAATATTTTCATCAAATATCATGGTATATAACTATGAGTGAACTCAAGGGCGACTTACTATAAGAGTGTGTTTGTTAAAAACAAACTCACTCAAACCTCCTCTTTCTAATGTTAAATCTTTTCATCTTAAATTTTTACTTGTCCTTGGATCGAGTATACAATTTTTCTTATTCATATCTATACATATAAGAACAACACTCATAGAAACTACAGGTAAGTTTAAATAATAGAACGTAACCCCCCAAAAAAAAACAAATAAAAAAAAACAATATAATGTGGATTAATTTGAATTAGTAAATACATCTACTTAAAGACTACATATCCCTCCTTTTCTATTGCTGAAACTTTGAGATATTTGAAGTGAAAGCTATTCTTTCTTTTTTTAAATTCTATTATGCAAATGTCTCTTGAAATTATAATAAAAAAAAATCTATTTACCCTGATCGATCAGTGTAGATCCTGTGTGGGTGGAATATTTCACTTTATATTCATCATGGTTTGTCCGTGGTCTTCTTCCAGTCCGTTCTCCTTGACTAGCTCTCTATGTCCGGCATTTACAAGGCAGTTCCAAGTGGTAATAGGAAGAGGTTCCCAAAAGGGAAAGTTCTGTTAGATCTAGCCACTCAACATTTTCTTTTTTCACTTTCTTCTTTTTTTTATTATTTAATTTTACAATTTTTACTATTGACGAGTCCGAGCCGAATTTTTAGTTATAGATTAGGTATTGACCTCGGCAGAAATCTAATCAATTTTAACAAAAGGAAAGTCCGTAATTTATAGTTTTTTTTTAAAGTCTCAGTTCACACCTTTAATGTTCTCTTCTTTTATTTCATATTTTATTTTTAAATCCCAAAGAAACATTCCAATTGATCAGCGTAATAGATAGCATAAAATACCTTCACTATCAAAGCCCCAACAATATAACTAATTGCTTTCTTTTCCCTTCTATCTTTAAGAATTTTTTTAAAGATTAAACAAAAGACAAACTTTTATCAAAAACATGCAAGATCTTGATCTAATTTATTTTAACTTCTCAAGAACTCCATTTTAAAATTAAGTGTTAATTTATTTCTTTTTTTCAAAAATTATGTATTATAAAACGATATTTATATTTTAACAAAAAATATGTGTGTATATATGTGTGTGAGTATGAGCTGACAGAAAAATACCAGCTGAATACTTTATTTTTATTAGTAAATTACATATAAGTAGATGTTGTATATATGGAAATTGGGCATTATCTTTTTTGTTATATATTAAAGATTAAAATTATATTTACATAATATGATTTTCTATGCATTTTCATTTTTTCTTTCATGGAATAACCCAATTTTATCTAGTTGTGAGAGTAATTTATTTATAATTAATGTTTTTTGTTAATAGTAACTTTTATATCTTCCATTGTTCTATATATTAAGATAATCATTTTGATTTTTATTACGTTTTATTCTATCAGTTATAAATTAAATACATTATTTTTTAGTTTTATTAAGAAAAGAATGTTTATAGTATTCTACTTGTCATGTTCACAGTTTAATGTTTAAATCCAGATCAGATTAAACATCAAAATATTTTTAAGGTTCATTCAGGCTTGAAATTTTTTGCAGATAAGTCAGTTCAACACAGTTAATCACCCAGTATCAAGCTATCTGTTGACTAGGTGATAAAACAAAATTAAAAAAAAACATCTTATTACCCATCAGTTAGAAAGCTGTTAAAAAAACCTTTGTCTTGAAGTAGAATAATACTGTTTTATTTTTTTTTTACTTTCATAATATATATATAAATCTTGTTTAAAAATTAATCATATTTACTTTAAATAATAACATATTACACATAGAAGTATTATATAATATACTATCTAAGCTTCAATAAATTATTGTTAATAATAAAATTAATAGCAACATTTTTATATATAGTGAGTATAAGACCGAATATATTTTTATAAAAAGATCAAATTCTTATTTTGACATAGTCTATAAGTATTTAGAGCTATCTTTAAATAAATGTAATATAATATGTGACCATGAATTGCCAATTAGATGATGAATGCAAAAATTTTGAAAACGAAAGTCAGATAATTTGATAAATATAAAACCAATTTATTTACAAACAAAAATATAAATATGAAATACTAATAAAAAATATAACTATAACAATAATAAAATGAGTTCTCATTACATTTTATATCTACAGATTTCCAAAGACTTTTAAATAATAGATTTATCACAATTTACACAATTCTAAAACAAATCGCCAAAAGGCCTTTCCTCTATTGGTTGATTATACAATGCTATAACAAATATTTCTACCCACTGAGATTAAAATATAGTTTACATAGATATATGGTATTGCACAAGAATGTCATCTAGGCTAAATATTATTACACATTGTTATGAGCTTCTCTCTACTAATTAATATTATTATATATCCAAAATCTCATCGCTAAGAACATAATATAAGTCTACAAAATATTCCTAGTACAATTTTTAACAAAACTTTAAGGAAAAGTCTCATTTTTAAAAAAAATACTTTTAAAACCATGAAAATATAGCCTTTTATGAAAAACTATTGAGATACAATCATAAGAAAAGATATTGATTTTTTAAAGCTCTATAAAACGTAGAAAATATATGAAACAACTATATCTTCAATTATTAATAATAATGATCAATATTAATAATTTCGTTCCAACACAAGTTACATATATATATATATATATATATATATGTCACCAATATTAAATTTACAATCATATAATTCAAACCATACTAATTGTATATTCCTGTTTAATCTTGCTTTCCTCTTGTGAAAACTTTTATTTTTTAATTCGAAAACTAAGGAAAATAGATAATAAATGTACATCACATACATATAATATTAAATCACTTCCCATGGTTAAGAAATTAAGAACCGTCCTCAGTTCACAGAGGGTGGTTCTGAATTTCTTAACAATGTGAGTTGATTTAATATTTGGTTATTTATTTCAGTTTAGCGTTATGCACTTGGATTAATACCATATATATATTCTGTTATCTAAAATTTGTTAAACGTCTTAAGATTAAGACATATTTCAGAAATTTTATTCAAGCGAAGTTTTTTTTTTTTTCAAACATTTTAGAATTGATTTAAGTCCTCAAAAATCCCCAAGGATTATGTAAAATTTTATCCTTGCAAATCAGGAAGATAATGACAAAATTTTATCTTTTTTGAATGAATCCATTAGTGTGGTAAATTTTAAACATTAAGTGAAATCAAAACAAGTTTTTTTTTTCCATTTCTAAATGAGTTTTATTAGATAATTAGTAGTGTTCCCGGAAATAAAATTTACAAATATTGATATTTTCTTTAGGAAAAATATTTTTTTAAAAAAGATCCATTAATTTTGAAGAAACTTGGTTAAAAACAAATTATCTATTATGCAGATATTTATACAAATTATTTTCCTAATAAAAAATAATAAAAAAATTCAGATTTTTTACTTAATAGTTAACTTTTAGATAAATGCTGGCTTTGGCTTGGTATTTTTAGATCTATTGTCTAAAGCTATCCTAGCGCCTCACTGAGGAATGCCAAAGCATGAACCCATTGGTCTGAAACTTAGAAGTGGTTTTCAATATAGAGATTTTTAAATGCTTTATTTAGCTGGCATTTATCAATAAAGCTTGTTAGAGCAAATTAGCAGAACTCTTTATATTTCCTTAATATTTGTTTTTTTTTAATCACTGTAGCAAATAAATAATTGAATTGTTAGCATTCCTGGAGTAGTTTTAAAATTCCAATTTAAGAAAAATAGTTAAATTCTATTTATTCATGTCTTTTAAATTTATAAGTTTATAAAGACATTTCAAATGTTTTAATTATTCATTTAGACAATCTCAAGAAATGTATTTCCCCCAAATGGGGCAAATAATTTGTGAAAGTCTACTCCATCATCAAAATTAGCAGTCAATAGCCTCATGCCCTTTAATCAGCAGATGACTAGCAATGAAATACAAATATTATTTTCATGTAAATATGATTATAGGTTTTTACCATGTGACTGATTTCATCATCATTTTAAATTGAAATTTCATAATTCTTTTAGCTTTTTACATGAAAGTTTTCTACAGTTTCTATAGATATCATATTCTTGTTGATGATAATAAAGTCTTTGAAGAAATTATAGCACCTACCATAATTAGATTATTTTTAAACTACAAAACAATATTTTTAAATCATATTTAAATAAAATACATATACTTCAATAAAATTAAATATGCAAATTAAAATATAAGAATATTTCAATTACAGATTAACCTATTCATTCAATGTACTGAATGTTTTTTATATAAATAAATAGAAGAATTTGAACTTAGGATTTTTCAGTCTATATTTGTCCTCCACTCCATCTCAAACAACCAACATCCGTAATAACATACATGCAAAAAAAAGTAGATGATCACCAATATACATAATTTGTACAGAAACAGCACTCATCAATTGGACCAGATCATAATCTTCCTCACATATATAGAATCAGTGCTTACCTTATGTTAAGATAGCAAATCCTTAAACTTTAATGAACAGGCTTCAATCATCTCACTCTTCCAATAATTCAACCATCCATTTCATTGAAAAATCAGTGATGGAATGCTCAAAACCCTTGATGAATTTGATATTGTAGTCATATCACTGAAAATAAAATCCATCTATTTATTTAAATTACAGCTATTAAAATAAATCATTTTTATTTTGTTCATTTACAATTGTTTCATCATAGATTACATTTTATTACAATAATAACTTTGCATAAATCTTTTAAAATTGTACTCCTTTAAATTTAAAACATATCAGAGAAATATAAACTAAATATTCATGTACACAAATTTACAAATTAAATTTAAAGTTTAAATTGTTTTACTATATATATATATACACTAAAGTAATTATTACTTTATTAATCCTATTTTAATCAATTTATTTATATGTTTACAATATTATATATTTTATCAGTATATTATTTCTTTTCAAAGTTATCTTTATATGTGTGTGTACTTTTAAAATTAAATAGAAAACTGCAGTTTTTAAAATTATTATAAAAATCTTAAATGCTAAAAAAATATGAGACGACATCTTGGAATTGTAAAATTTTGCTTTGCATGA
This sequence comes from Epiperipatus broadwayi, assembly GCA_028023455.1. NCBI lineage: Eukaryota > Metazoa > Onychophora > Udeonychophora > Euonychophora > Peripatidae > Epiperipatus > Epiperipatus broadwayi. Next base: position 129,443 of record JAQFVV010000767.1, on the reverse strand, counting down.
TAAACTTAAATAATAATAATATTTTTATATAAGCCAATAAAAACTTTATATTATTGTATTTCAAAGATATCAAATATTCATCACGGTATGAATATACACATTTATGTGTGAAACACTAGAAATTATAACTTCTCCAAAGGAGGCACATTGATATTAACAGCTTTTATATATATATATATATATATATATATATATATATATATATATATATATATATATATATATATATATATATATATATATATATATATATATATATATATATATATATATATATATATATATATTAAATGAAATATCTGGATATATCAGTGTATAATTTATTTAATATATATATATATAAACCAACATTTCAACCAGGTCACACTGGTCATCAACTGGGTAACAAATATTATAAAATAATTGTAGATGTGTTGTCAACACTGATATATAACAATAGTTAACATCCTAGAATAATGAACATCCTATTAATGAAAAATAGAAATAATAATTATGAGAAATTATTTAGATTAATGACTTTTTTTAAAAAAAATGTTCCCAAATAGAAAGTAATTTGCATGTATCATCACATTTGTTGATATATTCTGGCCTTTTTAAGATCTCAATGGCTTCTCTGATTTGACATTGTTAAAAGTGTCACAAATGAATAGTATTCATATTAGGAAAATCAATAAAAGACCTGTATCTATAGCATGAAGAGATAGTGTTGATGGTGAAAATTGTTTTTAACTGCATTAACATGTTTATCTCTTTCTGCATTGATGTGATGATTACTCATGCTTATATAGAAAGCTTTACAAATGTTATGTGGTATTTTATAAATTTCATGAGCTTCAAGAGGGATTGGGTCTTTAATGGCTTAGTTATAATACTATTACTTTTTTCATGAATGGTATATGTTGTCTCTATATTACAATAATTTATGTGCCTGGATATAATATTTCATTTATATCTGTAGTCTATGAGAATCTTCAATTTAATATATATATATATATATATATATATATATATAGTAATAAAATGATGGAAGTCATCATCATCAGGGCCATGTATTTTATTTATGCTCTAAATATAAAATATTTTAGAATTAGGATGATAAATTATGCATTGAATGGCAATCATTTCTTTGATTTTCAAAACAGGCAAAACTCAATATATATTGCCACACACAACAAGCTAGAGTAATCAATGGATGCCAGAAGGCTTGTGCATAAAATCCCCATCTAGTGCCTACTCATCCAATATCCCTAGACTAGTTTCTGGCTTATGGCCTTCGTCAGTGAGGACCCTTGGATCTGAGAGCACTGCATCTAGATCTTAGGATCTAATGCAACCCTCCAGCACCCACCTTTTATCTCCATTTAACTACAAGACTATGAGTTTTAAACTGAAAACACCTTAATGTTTTCAATCAAAGCCCATTAGCTTATATAGTCATATGGGTCTGAACCCATTCAGTACCCATACATTTTGGTGTCTTTGTTTCTTTAACAACCATAGCCACCACTATCCTATTAGGCAGGATTTGTTTTAAGCCAATAAACATCACATGATCACCTCCTCTTATGCTTGTGTATAACTGTTGTTAAAACAGCAAATATATATAGTGAGTTTTTTTGCCTGTTTTAACAACAGTTATACACAAGCATAACAGGTGGTCATGTGATGTTTAATGGCTTTTCTCTGATTTTCCATACTATTATAGTGATTTACCATAATGGCATATTGATTAAGTATAATATACAAACAAAATCAAAAAGGATTTAGAATGCTTGTACCCTTAAAATCAATCTATTTAATGTTTTATTTTAATTTATAAAATAGATTTAGTAATGCATAAAAAGTAAATTGCATACTTTATTTGTTAATGGGTTTTGGACTCGTTTTCATAAAAGACTGGATTTGAAGTTCCATTAAACGGTAAAAGTTACAAAAGCAATCTTGCATCTTTTTATAGCAAATAAAAATGTTTGCCTGTCGATTTGAATTTTATTTATATGGGTGTGTGCCGATTGCGTTTGTAAATTTCTTTGTTACAAAGATTTAAAAAATATATTTGATCAAGAAATATTGTTTAATTAAAAGATTATCATTTTGAATTATAAACTGTAGTTAATTTTAATTTATTAATTGTAATATTAATTAAACAAGGCACCAGTGAATCTGTTCTATCAACAGATGAATAATTAATTCCAGAGAGTGTAGTTGTACAGTCAGAGATCTCTGAGAACTGGGAACAAAGCAGAAAGACACAAGCAAAAAAATGAATGCTTGCTGTTCAAATATTGAAGATTAACTCCTTGTGCTGTGGTTTTTATCTCTGGATATCCACTAAAAAACTCAAGATGACTTTCCAAACTCTTACCCCCATGCAATTCCTGGATGAAAAAAACCTAATGAAGGTCTTGGTTCAACTAAAAGTACAAGCTATACTTGATTTTATGTTTCCCGATTTGCTGAAATATTGCCAAGGAAGTAATATTACATTTTATATGGAAATGCAAGGATAAATGTATCCAAAGTAGTCTCCCTATTGTTATTTGGAGAAACCATGCATACTTTATCTACAGTAAAACTTCACATTTTATAAGAAAATATGATGGGAAAATATATTTAAAGTAAATGCTCTCTATGTGTTAAATGAGACACCATGAAATAACTAGGAACTCTGTATTTAAAGAAATTTCTGAAGTTAAAGACATGGTTTGGGTTTTGTAAACATGTGTATGATTACAAACCACCACAAAATTTGTGGTAAAACATTTAAATGAGTAAATTATATGTCTATTAATAATACTTATTAGTATGGTTATTTATTTTCTATTAATGTAGAATATGCATTTGCTCATTTGTACAACTGTAATAAATATCTATTTTTATAATCACTGGTACTTAGTATAAATTTTAAAATAAAAAATCTTCTTTTAGCTTTGTTATACAAGAGTCAATTGCTAGTTGAAATTTTATTTTACTTATGCACTTATTTATAATTATTTATTTATATTATTTTATTTTATATGTGCTTGCATTTCACTAGGAAGAAATATTAATCCATGTATTTATAGTTTATTATTATGATTATTATCTTATATTTCTTTATTGTTATTGCATAACTTTTGTTATTAATATAATATAATATTTAATTATTTGCTATTCTTATTATTTATCACTGTATTCCATAAATTGTCTTAATATTTAGTTTACATGGATTGTGAAAAATCTATTCTCTGAACTGAGTTATTTCTGAAAATGTTATTGGTGATGTTATGGCGATTGTAGAAATGAAGTCTGTCTTTATTGGATTGATTTCATTAATAGATCTTTTGTCATTAATCTCTATGCTAAACTATTAGAATATAATAATCCTGAGACTGATTGTCAAAAAGTTAGTTGAAATAAATGATGTTTGTCAAAACATATAGCGTATGTTAAAGTTAATTCATACAAGAATTAGATACTGGTTTTGACCATTATCTGAGTAAAGTTAATAATGATAACAATAAACTCTTACATAAACATAAGTTTTTATAATTTATTTGTTTACCACTATTATTGACATTACAATATTATTGTTTTTTATATTCTTATATATCTATTATTCTGAAAAGCTTGTTAAGAGCTATTGGCAAGCTCATTAGATAACATTTGTAATCCAAGCTTATTAAATTAGGTCATGTGATATATGACTTGATCTTTGCCTATATATATATATATATGATAAACAAAACAAGTTATAAATTTTGTAACTTGCTTTTAGCTTGCATTTTATGATCACTAGATGGAGCTTTACCAATAGCTCCTAACAAGCTTTGTTTACATAAACACTGAGAGAGATAGAATTCAATATCTCTTTCATTGTCTCCCACCTCCAGACCATGGTTTTGAGATAGTTGGCTTATATTAGTGAAGGGCTAGAACCCTTCACTGATGTAAGCCAACTAGTTCGAAACCATGGTCTGGAGGTGGGAGACATCGAAAGAGATATTGAATTCTATCTCAGCATTTATGTAAACAAAGCTTGTTAGAAGCTATTGGTAAAGCTTCATCTAGTGATCATATATATATATACACCTATCATATATATATATATATACACACACCTGGGTCTCATTTTATGTGGATTATTTTAATGCGATTTTGAACTTATGTGATTCATGTTTCTTCTTAATATCTTTCATATTTCACTATATTTATTAGATATCAAGAAATTTAAATTATTAATAACTTATTTTGACTTGAAATACTTTTTTTTTTCAAAAATATAACATTATATTAGCAGCTAACATAAATATGGCCTGAAGCTGTATTGAGAATGAATAAATAATAATAATAATAGATTTATACTTACATATAAAAATATTGCAATAAATATTCAAAAAATTTAAACTTTTAAAATGTATTTTGCTATATATAATAAAAATAAATAATCTTTTAGATTTTTAAAATAAAAAATGAAGATTTTATAAACTGAAAATAATCTTTCTAATGATAATGTATAATCTTTTTGTTTTGATTGTGATCTCATTTTTTTAACGTAGAAACAGAAAACCACTAACACAGCACAGAACTGAAAATGGTGCTAGCTGTACATCACATCATGAATAAAAATAAAATGGCTAACAGGTTCATCTGGGCATAATTGCTGAGAGATTCTTAATTTCATTTAAGGAGAAGCAACAATTCATCACATCACATTGAATCTGACTTCTTACCAGTTTACAAATGAATGCTAGCAGTAATGATTAAAATATGTATGAAAAATGTAAAATTAAATACTGTAGTTAATAAAAAAAGTTTGTCTTGTGTTGATTTTTTTCAAATATTTGAAATTTTTTATTAGTCATACTTTATTTGCTTATTTTTTTAATGCAAATTTTAAAGTAATTTTTCCTTGTTGCTTTGCTTTTATGTGAATTCTGAAAATTACAGAACCTATCCCCCATTTTTCAAGGTAAGTTAAGTCTATTTGTGTGTGATTTTTTTAATGCGGGTTTTCTGTGGAACCTATCTACTGCATAAAACGAGACCCAAGTGTATATATATACAAAACAAGCTTTGCAGAATATTTCCAACCCCAGAACAGTTTCTGCTACTGGCGTTGTCAGTGATGGGCTAGGATATTCAAGCATTAAATTAAAAATACCAGGACAAGCCAGCACTTTATCTAATGTATAATTATTAAATAGAAAATCTGAAATTTCAGACATCCATATATCTTCCAATCCAGCTATCTAACTTAAATAGCCATATGGGACTAAGCCAAATTCAGATACACCACATAATAATAGCTTTAGCAATATAAAATCACCAAAGCCTTAATTGCAAAAAAAATAAAATTACAAAAAATCCAATTCAGATGTCACATGAACTAACTTAATAAACTTGTAATTACAAATGTTATATATAGAGCTTTTCAAGCCCAAAATAGACAAAATAGGAAACAAAAAGATGATAAGTCAGCTATTAGGATTTGTGTTCCATATGTAAAAGGAACTACAGACAGTATCGGACGTATATTAAAACGCTATAATATAGATACAGCATTTTCTGCTCATCAAAAGATCAGCAATATAATAACCAAGCCTAAGGATTCAATCCCTCTTGAATCTCATGGTGTCTATCAAATCTCATGTAAAAATTGTAAAGCTTCTTACATAGGTATGAGTAATCGTCGCATCAGTGTTAGGAGAGATGAGCATGCTAATGCAGTTAAACAATACTCATCATCATCAGCACTCTCATTCCATACAATAGATTCAGGTCATAAAATTGATTTTTCTAGTACCAGGATCATATCCAGGTGTGATAATCTCTACCAGTGTAAAATCAGAGAAGCCATTGAGATACTAAAAAGACCAGAGTGTATCAATAAGTGAGATGATACATGCAAACTCCCTCCTATTTGGAAAGATTTTTTTAAAAAAACATATTTTAATTTAACATTTTTGCTATTGGTGGAGTTTTAATGTTTTTTTTTTTCAAATCCGTGGTTGTAGCGCCTCTACAACCGTCTTTACACCATTTATTACCCAGTAGATGACTTGTGTGATCAAATCGAAACATCAGTACATTAATATTTAAAAAATTTTAACACGATGAACCCCCCCCCCGCAAAATATATCTTTTATATGTGCAACCCATGAAAATCTTCGTATCAACATATATACATAATGTTATTATATACATAAATTGCAAAATCTATTATATGCTGTGCCAAGTTCTACAATCCATTTTTAATATATCCTGATAAAAAATTACAGTATATTATAAATTACTTTCTAAATAAAAAAATTATCTATATTGTTTAGCACTATAGACATAACCTGTTTATCTGATTTATACTCAGGAATCATTGAGAAATATTAAATCATATGCCCATTTGAGTTGAATAGACAAATATATATATAAAATCAGGATTCTGATGTAATTTCCGCATGATATATACTCTAAAAGGCACATTTTAAATATGAATCAATAAAAATAGTAAAATCGGTAGTGATGAAAACTTTCTTATATAATGATAATGGTAAAATAAACAGCTGTTCTCAAAAACCTAATGAACCATTACTTAAAATAAAAGCGTGAATATTATTTATTGAAAAAAATATTATATTTCTATTTAAATTCCCATCAAAAAGAAAAAAAAATAGTTTGTTCCATGCATACAAATCAATGTTAAAAATAATTAATTACTTGTAAGCATTTTTAATTAGCCTTAGATTAATTATCAAATAGAATTTACTTAATTTTCACAGATTTTTTTTTAAACTTAATTGAATTAATTATTAAACATGATTCCTTTTTAAAAAATAAAAGATGTTTTAGAAATTAAGTCTTGGTGTAAACTGATGTTGATGTCTTAAGCAACAATTATTTTAGCCAGAGATAAGGATATTTCTTGTGCTTAATAAGGTATATCATTGAATTGTTTAACAAAAAAATGGGAAATATCATTTCAACCTTTTTCATGATATAGTGCATTTTTAATTTCAAAATATTTAGTATGAAAACAATGTTTAGATTCAACTACACAATGAAGACTCAAAGCAGACAAAATTAATTGATTTGATATTCTATATTTACATTGTTTGCACCAGATCATCTTTAGATGCAATATAAAATAAATGAATTATGATTATATCATATAAACTTGATGAAGACTATTCTAAGTGTTATACTGATGATTAAGTCTTCAAGAGATGGATGAAGAAATGATCTTCAGGTATTTAGGCTTTCTATAAATAACCAGTTAACAGTATTTTACCAAATGTACCTCCTGTTGCTTTATAAAATAAGATGTTGGTTATCAAAGACTAAGTGCTCAATCATTTTTGACTCTTTTTATGCTCTTTTGTCTTACAGTTTTCAATCACTTACATTATAAGAACTCAGATCATCACAATCCTTTTGTGGCCTCAACCTACATAACTATTATATTAAATGACATTGCCATTACTCAAAACAAGCTCTTTGCAACTAGATTCGAACTAAAACATTCGGCTTTGTATATGATTATATTTTGGAATGGCCTATTTAGAAATGCATGTAATTACTACAAATAATCAGGCAGAACCTAAAAAACATCAGCTAAGTGGCAATGGCTAATATATTGGTTATTAAGACTTTAAAAATAGTTGTAACATTTAGTAATGGTAATGATAGTAAAAAAAGGGGATATTGATAATATTAAAGATAAATATTTAATTTTTTTTAAAAATACATGGAATTGCCAAACATTGTGCAGTGTTCAAATTTAAGCTATTTACATGCATTTTAATAATTTAAGGTCTCTTTTAAAGTTTGCATTTTAATTCTAAAGTTGAGATGTTAGATTATATTTTAGAAGAGGTAGTAAGCAGTGATACTTCTGTCAATAATAATCAAATATCTTGTCTAGTTGCTAAGTATACTTTTATAAGGAGAACTTAACTTTCACAAATAACTGTTTTTAGTAAAATTTATTTTGAAACAGAAAGAAATTTCATTAACAAGTAAATGATTGCAACAATTTTTAAAATGATACATGAAAAGAGACAGTGTTTTTTATTTATATAATTCCTAGATGTATCAGTGAAATGTTAGTGACATTAAAAATTGTTTTGAGTAGTATCATCTTCAGTGACTATTTAATCAATGCTTATGCTCCAGCATTAAATTTAGATAAGTCAGTTAAAGAAAGCTGTTATTTCTTGTTTGATAATATTATTGTATCAAGACTTATATAGATTGATTTTTTCTCTTGAAGATATTAATCCATGTTTAGACAAAAACAATGAACTTAGGTCTAATGTTAATAAAAATAGTCGTGTTGGCTCTATATTGAAATTTTGCATAAAAATAAAAAAAGGATTAGGCTGCATTCATACTCAAACAGTGAAATCTTATAGATAATGCTATAATTAGACATTAAAATATCAAGGAAAGTTAATATTACAAAGTGTTTATGAATGCATATTTTTTTGGCCAGTAATACATTAGAATTCTTCAAAGTCAAAATGATACTTTGCATTCAAAAATAGGTTCTACTTTAAACATTTTAGCATATATTTTTGTGTTTGTATTTTAGAAGCAATTGTTATTTGTGATAGAGTTTAACTGCAATTAAACAGGAAATCAATAAATTTGTACTTTTAAGTTAGGTATGTCAATAAAACATGGAATACTTATAAGGAGAGTATTTGTGGAAACAAATGAAGGTACTTTGGGATTTTTTCAAAAGAAGTATTCACACTAGTTCCTGGTAAGGTTTCTTTGCTAGTGATTTTATTTTTAAAAATATAACATTCTACAATTTTTTTACAAATAATAACTTAAATCAGTATTTACTACACAGAAATTTAAATCAAAAATTCAACACCTGACAGGATTAAAAATGATTGATGAATAAAACTATAAATAGGATGATACACTCATTTGATAAGACTAGTCACTTAGATATTTTTGACATATAATATAGTTCTAAAAAATAATATATAATCCTATTAAATCCATGAGTGACTTTTATTTGATAATAATAATGTTTCAAAAAGTTGAATGAGGCATTCTGATTATCTTTTGAATAATGATATAAAGATTATGACAGATTTTACCACTTTGTTCACTCCATCAATTCATTTAAATTTGGGCAAAGATATCCAGGCTAAAAAACAGTAATGTTTTATATTGTACCAGACAAAACATCCTAACAAAAATCTAAACTCAAGTCAGATTCAAACCCAGTCTAACCAAAGATTTTACTCCAGACCAAACTAAATTCAAACCCAACTCACGAGCTCAGATCAAATCAATGGATGACATATGTCTATGATACATGACTATGCACCAAGAAACTAGCTCAATGGATGAAGATGATTTGAGACCCCTGATCTGACTCTAATAATGTATAATAAAATAACTAAGGATATTTATGTCAACTCATATATGTATGTTCAGGTTGCCAATACAGACAGCGAGCATGAATATTAAAATAATTATTGAATAATAAAGAAAGTTAAAAACCAAAGGTGTTAATAAAATTTTTAATAATAATAAATATTTTTTAAACCACTAAACATCACATGATCACCATCTTATACTAGCACATAATTGTTGTAAACAAAAGCAAAACTCCATACAGTAGTGCCACTCTGTGCTAACCAGAGTAATCAATAGATGCCAGAAGGCTTGTGCATAAAATCCCTATCTAGTGCCTACTCATCCAATATCCCCAGACTAGTTTCTGGCTTGTCGCCATCATCAGTGAGGAGCCTTGGATCTGAGAGCACTGCACCTAGATCTTAGGATCTAATGCAATCCTCCAGCAGCCACCTTTTAACTCTACTTTACTACAAAACTATGAGAATGAAATTGAAAACACAAAAATATTTTCAATCTAAGCTCAATAGCCTATATAGTCATATGGGTCTGAACTCAATTCAGCACCTATAGATTTTGGTATCTTTGGCTGGCTCTTAAACAACCATAGCCACCATTATATCCCATCAGGCAGGATTGGTGTTAAACCACTAAACATCACATGATCACTATCTTATGCTAGCACTACTGTATGGAGTTTTGCTTTTGTTTACAATTATGTGCTAGTATAAGATGGTGATCATGTGATGTTTAGTGGTTTAACACCAATCCTGCCTGATGGGATATAATGGTGGCTATGGTTGTTTAAGAGCCAAAGACACCAAAATCTATGGGTGCTGAATTGAGTTCAGACCCATATGACTATATAGGCTATTAAGCTTAGATTGAAAATATTTTTGTGTTTTAAATTTCATTCTCATAGTTTTGTAGTAAAGTAGAGTTAAAAGGTGGCTTCTGGAGGGTTGCATTAGATCCTAAGATCTAGGTGCAGTGCTCTCAGATCCAAGGCTCCTCACTGATGATGGCAACAAGCCAGAAACTAGTCTGGGGATATTGGATGAGTAGGCACTAGATAGGGATTTTATGCACAAGCCTTCTGGCATCTATTGATTACTCTGGTTAGCACAGGGTCGCACTACTGTATGGAGTTTTGCTTTTGTTTAATAAATATTTTGTTCAACTTTTATGATTAAGATTATATAGATTACCTCTAGTCTTTCAAATGGAATTTACAATAAGAATGGCAGTTTTTATTATATGCCAATAACTATTACGCAATATTATAGGAGGATTATACATGTCTATTCCCCAACAAATAAGTAAAGGTAGATAAAGGTATTTGGCTTTGACAGAAATTATTATTCTAATTTTAAAAGAATGTGAGATTTATTTTCACATTTGTAAATCAACTCACAAAGCACATGATAAATATTTAGGGCATAACTTTAACATTTAATAGGAAACTTACTTAATTATAAATGAATATGAATTTATTCGACTTTAATAAAATTAATTCATCATGATTTATGAGCATGAGAGCGGGCTTTACTGGAACTGAGAAGTAAATGGTACTGCCATTTTATGAGCTATAAATATTAATATGAAAGATAATGGCTTGTCAGTGATTTAAGTAGGAGGCGGCTTATGTTTTACAAGTCTTTTATGCCCCATGAAGGATGCATGGAACACAGGGAAAGCCAGGCTGGTCATAGCCATGAACCTTTGGTGTTCCAATATAAATGAGCAAGTGAGGAAGTGCTTCCTATAATTAAAGTAATAATAATATTATCACCGAGGACAAGCCTACAAAGCAGGAGATAGCTCGCATCAGCAACATTCAAAAATGATGACTTGATAGTCATCGTGTTGAAGTAATAAACCCATTTTATATAAAGAATGCCCTACACAATGACCTGATCATGTTGAATTAAAGTCAAATGAGTTTTAACTAAAAAGTACTTAATGCAATTATAAAATTATATGAATTATACCCTAAATATCATGCCCTCCCTGAATACTAATATAAAGTATACAATTTAACTTAGAATATATTCACATTAAATTTCTTTATCGACCTTTTTGCAAAACATTTTACATTATTAATATGACTGAATAAATACTGGTAAAACTCAAAAAAATAGCAGGAGGCATAGGTTAGAAATGGCTAATAGTCAATATCAGCCATCAGTAAAATAGCAACATTTAATAAATCCTTCAACTCAATAATTAATAGAACTGTATTATATTAGTTTTAGTGGGAAAGAATTACTATAACTCAATATTATATTATTTTCAGGAGGGAATTTTAATGAAAGAGATTATTATCGAGTTGAAGTTTTATTGGCATATAATAAAAATAAATGACATTAATAATTATTCAATAAATATATATAATACAGTTAATGAAACGAACCGCCATCATAAGAGAAGAAAGTTAACAGATATTAAATTTAAAGACTAGAGATAGAAAAATGAGAATTATTTATACAGATTAATACATTAAGAAATGAAAAGAGTTTTTAACAGTACTTAATTTAAAGGTAGTGTAAATTAACATTTGGAAACTGGCCAGAAAGTTATGTTTCATTAAAGAAATATGTTACTATTCTTTCCATGGTTGATTCCTTAGTTTACATGCAGGGTCCGAGTTGGTTGAAACATAGGTGTGCATTTTCACTTATTTGAATAGCATTTTGATTGACTCTTTCAGGTTTTGGCAGTACGATTGGCATGGAAAAAGTTTAGTTTAGCAGCTACATTGAAGATCTTCTGGGAATTTCAGGCCCAGAGGTCAGATTCCCTGAAGTTAGCCCTGCACCATAATGGAGACACTATAGAAATTCATAATTTTAAGACGCACGTAGGTTTTAGTAGCACTTCTTTCAAAACAAATATGGCTTCTTTTTCTCCAAACTTTTCCGGGCTATTTATACTGTCCTCTGGTTTCCCACCTATTCTGACTCTAGATGCCTTCAGGCTAAACTTCTTGCATTATCAAACTTACAAATTTTTACTAATTGATTTTAGATACACTCCCTTGATAAAGCTTTCAAACTCATTAACTTTGAATTCATTTTCTAATTAGAAAATGAATTTATAAATCTGAAAAACGATTTTAATTAGGAACCGTCCTTACATTTTAAATTATTATCTTTTTGCTAATTAATAAAAGTTCCCCTTTGTTTTTGGGAAATGACAATCTGAAAGCTTATCGAAAGAATGTAGGTTTTAATCACTAAAATTTGAACAAACTGTTTAAAAGTAAAATAAAACATTCCGACGCAATGAAACTTTATAATGAATATATATATTTAATTATTTATAAATACATATACACAATTTACACAGTTATAATATATATAAATTCATGAATAATTTTATCATGAATTTATTAATGATATTGATTAGTTTAAATATTAAACTAGTTGGTTTTAACATATTTTTGTATAATACTGTTTTTTAATGATACTAGTGTGTATTGAACATATAAAGCCCCATTGCATTTGGAAATTCATGGTTAGTATTAGGGTTTGAAGTGGGATACATGTGAGATATCATGAAGCTAGGATCGAACTTAGATCTGACCACTTCAATATCCTAATAAACTACTTAGAACATAAAAATATGTTCATGATATATTATCTTCAAAATTATTGGAGTTGTGCCACCTGCATTTAAGAATTCTTCTATTGTTCTAATCTATCCAATATTGTCATACATAGTTTTATAGAATTGAGTACTATAAACATGGCTTTTGCCAACAGGAATATTCAAAAAAATATTAAAAGCAAAGGTGAAATTCATTAATTGCTTTTAAACTGAAGCCATTGATTCACTTAATTAAACAGCTTTGTGAAAATATTTGCAATTAGCTACTTGTCAATCAATGTTTATTCATATTATACAATTTCTGCAAAGCCAAATTATTACTGCTATTGGAAAATTTGAGATATTTTAAATAAAAATAGATGTTAAATAAGTATTTATTATTTTGTTTTTCATTTTTATGACAAAGACCTTTGGAACACTTTATAGACCACTTCATGAAACAGGACTCAAGATATGGTATAGATTTAGTGTTGGAATTTTTAATTTCAACTAATTAAAAGCATCAACTTTTTGTCTTCTACACTTTCTGCCTTGTAATGATTCTTTCCAATTTAATCTTTACAATGCAAAACATAAAGACTTTTGCTTAATAATTAATTTTCAAAACATTTCAGTACTTATTAATTATTGGAGCAAAACAATGAGTAATTAACAATTTGAGAATGTGAGTCAATTTAAATTTATGTAGAAAAGATAAGATGAATATTGAGATGCAACATAGACTATTATTTAAAAAAATTGTTTCATCATACGAATGGTTACATAACTAAACACAACTAATTAGATGCATATAGAGCTGTTATTTATTTTATGAAAAAGAAATATGATCTTCCTATCAAATTAACATAAAGGTACTAATTTTTTTTAATTAAAGTTGCTTTGTAACAGATTCTAAAAACATGACAATACGATCATATGATTAATTAGAATGATTTTCAGCTTTCTTGTTGCAATACTACTAAATCTACTTCTATAAAGGTATATCTCATGGGATGAACCATAATTAGATTCCTTATAAAATATTTTATGATGAACATGAGCAAAGCTTCTGTAGAAGAGACGCCATGTTATAAAGTCTACCTCGTAGAAAGTTTTAAAAACGGTGCACAATTGATTGCTTTCATTTGAAATATATGACTGAAAATGGTTTATAATATAAATCTGAAATTAGGAAAATTATCAAAATTGTTAAAAAGTCAAGTTCATTGTAAAAACAATAAAAAGTGTCAACAGGATATTAAATAAACAAACCAAAAGACCGATATAAGATATATGTGAATGTATTTGTGTTTCACATCTACATTTGTGCAGCCATTATAAAATCCATTTTAAATTTTTTTTTGTCCTTTTATTTTTTTCTTTGGAACTTTAATTGCTATAATTTATGAGTCACTTTTAATGATCATGATAATATTTTCTTTATTGTAATCAAGATCATATGTTTTTTAAAAAAAGTAAATCTAGATATTAATTAAAGTTTATTATTAACAAGAACTTTTTTCCATGTTATTTTAATGTAATCAATTATATATAGGGGTTTTGAACTCAGACTTTCACAAGACCCTAACTATCCATGCTATCTCATACCACCAACACACTTGATCCCACACTTGTTGAAAAGATAAATAATCACCAATATATGTATTTTGTGCTAAACCAGCACTTGTCAGTTGGTCCAGATAATAATCTCCACACATATATACAATCAATGCTCATCTTATATTAAGATAGCCAATCTTCATACTTTAATCTATAGGCTTCAATCCACTCCACCCCACAGCTCTTCAGCCATACATTTTATTGAAAATCTGTTGATGGAATGCTCAAAGCCCTCACTGGTGCCAACTTTCTCATCCTACCCATGTTGACCATAAATCACTCTGATCCCTCATGTACAGGAAATAATCAATTATAAGTTTTTTTAAAAAAAAACTATTGCTTAATTAATATATTTATATACCTTATTTTTATATTCAGATTATGAAATAATATAAAATGTTTATTAATAATATGATTTATGTTTAATATTTGACAATTCCTGTATTCTATCACTATTACAATTATTTAGAATAAATTTTGTCATTAGATATTTATTTGCCCTCAATAATTTTTCTTATTAATATTTAGCTATATGGGTTTATTTGAATGCTCTTCTGTTACTTATTATATGAGATTGTCCAACTATTTAGAGCTACTTTGTCCAACTATTAAGAGCTACTTTGTCCAACTATTAAGAGATACTTTTTAAAGTATTTATGGAGTAGATATCCCTTTGTATTACACTTTTGTAAATGGGACAAGGAGTATAACTAAATCATCTATGTTTTTTTAGACTTAAGAGTCCAAAACTAAGTTATTTGATTAATTATATCTTGTTTTTTTTTAATTTAATGTTCTACAAGACTGAAAGCCATCTAAAGAATAATTAGCATTCACGATTCACAGAAAAGTGATATTACTGTGGGGATAAATTATCTGATATGTATTAAAACCTTTTTTTCTGAACCTTCACCTTATATACAGATATTATTGTAATTGATCTGCCCACTGCTACCTTCACCTTACCATCTTAATTCAGTAATGGGTGAATGGACCCTGCCATTTATAAGCATCCATTATGAAAACTATTTATTTACTAATATATTTTAATATTTAATTTTATTTGATCATTATTTTTTGCTTAATGCAATTAATTAATTTTATCTTTTTAATACCTGTGGCAATCTGATCATACATTCAAGCAGAAGGGTAGGATATCATTGTCAGGTTAACTATCAATAATACCTATGGAAAGATTGAGGCTACACAAATACACAGCTCTCACATATTTCCTGGCTATAGCACTTCTTGACTGCTGGAACACTCTACAAGCAAAGCATTTTATTTGTTTTTGAGAACAAAGTCTCGGGTGCCATCCAGCCATATATGTTATATATAGCTGGCATGCTCAGATGACAAACACATGAATTCAGCACTTGAAATATCCCAAGCTAACTATTACTTTTTATCAGAAGGTCCAGTGCATTTTTCTTAACACATACAAATATTTATACCCTTAAATTAATGGTGATGCAATGAAAAGAGAGAGAAAAAGCATAGACCAAATAACAATTAAGCAAACATTATTATTTATTCAAGCACACACATACTTAACATAATATAATAAAACTTTACATAAATAAAATATAAACGATTATATCCAGGCTAAATTTTATGTCTGTCTTTTATTAAAGTTCTTATCACTTAAAAAAATAAGTAGCATGCTAGACAGTTTATTGAAAATATATTTATCTAGTTTTTCATTAGTGTTAATTTCCTATCAGTTGGCCTTTTGGTCTCCATTGATGGTTTCATGGTATTCCTTTCATTCTTAGAGTCAATAATGAGAGAGTATGCAGCAGTGGCTATTTCACATTTTAGGCATTGTTTCCAGGTGATAACAGTTGGTGGAGCTGAGGATTTGGGACATAAAGCCCAGTCAAACACTCCTATGATTCTGCATTGCTATTATCTGCAGCAGTAATGACTGGCTCACTGATGGTCACATTAACTATGCCCTCAGTGACAAATGGATTGATGACCTGGTGAACTCAAAAGTCATCATTGGAAAACTGAACTTTAAAAATTCTAGACAACAACTTTTCAAAGACTGACTCTCTGTTAGAATATCAATAAATAAGTAAATGAAAACAATAGCCAAGCTGCAACTTTTATATCTAATTCTTCCAATTGTTTATTTCCTTATCATAGTTTTAATTTTTATCATAACTTAAATCTAGTTTTAATTAATTTTAAATTTTATTTTATCTAATTTTTATTAGATTCATCTAATATCTTATTATCCAGGAATCCTTCAAAATTAATTGATGAGATATTTTACAAAAGTTTCTTTTACAAACTATTTTTATTTTAACATTTTACAATTATTTAGTTTTTTAAAACATTTATTCCTTTTTCTTTTTAATTAATAAAAAGAAGAGAGAGTGGGTTTTAAATCTTCCCCCTCCCATCCTTACTAAAACAGTTTTATTTTATTTATTTTTTAAAATATAAAGCAAACTTTTATTTTTACAAAATTATATTTTAAAATCTACTTTTAATTTTTTTTTTTTACTATTATAGTTATTTTTAATAATTTGTTTATTTATTTTTAAATTTTTAAATATGTAATCCAGATCTATAGTGTGATTTAGAACATACATCTTGCTAGCATTACATCATATATATATGCACACATATCAAAATCATTTTGTCCATATTCAGAACAATTTTACCTTGGATCCAGAATGCTAATTATTCTTCTAATTTGATGATCACTGATAACGTAATCATCAGCTTTTTGGCTGTGATATAAAATAAACAAGAAATAATTATTATTTTTAGTGGTCAGCACTCATCTTCATGATAAATATTTCACATTGAAAATGTGATTGATTTAATCCTACTAGTAATTTTTTAATTTCATTTAAAAAATAGTATAATAAGGTTTCAAACAAAATTTAAAGATATATCTAGCTATTAAATTAAAATTTGTAAAATGTTTGTTTTTTCCCAAATGTTGGGTGTGCCACAGAAGACAGATATATGTGCCTTTAGTGGTCTATTAAAAAATGATTTTCATCACTTTTTGCATATATATGTATTATTTTATATTATTTATAATAATGGCAGAGATTCTATTTATTATATGTATGTGATTTTATTTAGAAAAACATTTTTAATATCCACAATCAAAAAGACTTTATATATTATACAAGGAAAATATTAAAACATTTTCAGTCACGAAAATTAAAAACATTTTGCTAAATAAAATTACAAATACAAACAAAAGGAAACAGTAATATATGTATATATTCAATTATTAATTTCAATAAATAATAATTGTCAAAAACAATGCCAAAACTTATTCTTAGTTCACTAATATTTAAAAATGTGCTTTTTCTTATAACTCATTACTATTTAGAAGGATTTATTTTATTATAGTACTTAATATAATGAATATAGAAGCCAACATAAATATACAAGGGTGTTAAATTATTATAATAGTATATGTTTAGATGCTCAACAATTATACATCCAAAAATATATCATCATATAATCCAATAATTTTAGAAAAAAAATATCAAAAATTCTATATTATTTTTAATTTGTCATCCAAATTGTAAAATCAGCTTCATAACTGCAAATATTCCCTCTATTATTGAATATAACACTGATTATAATACAAATTTAAATAAATAGTAGGATTTCATTATCCATTTAAATGTCATTTTTAGCCTTGCACATTGTGGGCAATAAACTTCTTATATGTTAGATTAACATTTGAATCCATAAATTAATAATTTAAGAATGTTAAAAGTTATATCCATGTATTATTGTCTGTTTATATTTATAATATAGAAAAAATATATAAATTGTCCAACAAAAAAAACCTTGCAACTTTCTTTAAGCTTTTTTTAAAATAAAAAAAAGTAACTGTATTTTATAATCTTTTATTTTTAATAACCTTAACAACGATTTAAAACAAAAAAATTGATTTTTTGTTATGTTTGTTCATTAAACTCAAATTACAATCACTTTAATAAGGTAATAAACTTTTATAATAAAAAAATAATGAATAATTCATATTTCAAAATTATCTCTTTTGAAACAATATATAATTCTAAATTATTCAAAGTAATTTTTTAACTTTTGTAATTTAACAAATTTATTCAAATTTATTGTATATTTTTATAATGAAATTTACATAATTAGTATAAAAACATTAATTTTGGAGGACAAATTTTGTTTTATTTATATATCATCAATATTCTACCAGTAAAAGTTAAACCTAACTAATACAGTTATACAAAAATGCAGGTTGAAGTGGGAAAAAATTAGGTTGAGACCAGAGGATGAATGAAAAAATTCTATTATTTGAAATATATCTGATCTCACAATGTTAGATTCTAAAAGATCTTCAGTAGTGCAGTTTTTAACAATACTGTTATTTAAATTGTGTTTTACAGATGTCTTCTAAATGGTGAAAATATTGCAATATTTAACGTGTTAAAACACTAAACATCACATGATCTACTGTATGGAGAGTTTTGTCTGTTTTAATATTTAATGTGTATAAATTAGAAAAACAGAAATATCAAAAGAAGGGTTTAAATAAGTAAGCAAGTAAGTAAGTAAGTAATAATAATAATAATAATAATAATAATAATAATAATAATAATTATTATTATTATTATTATTATTATTAGTAGTAGTAGTAGTAGTAGTAGTAGTAGTAGTAGTAGTAGTAGTAGTAGTAGTAGTAGTAATAGTAGTAGTAGTTGTAGCAGAAGTTGTAGGAGTAATAGTAGCAATAGTAGTGCAGCCATAGTAGTAGTAACGTAGCTGTAGCAGATGGTATCAAGTTAATATTGCTCCTTGGTGATCATATTATTTATTAGCATGTCTATAAAATAACCTATCATCTATTTGTTTTTTACACTTTTTAATGGCACATTGTCCATTTTGCTAATAATTACTCTATTTTTGTTACTTTTACATTTTAAATAAATTATAGCATAACATTATAACCAAAATAAAACAATTTCAGTCTAATAATTTGCACTTTAAAGTTTATCTGATTGGTTATTCATTTATTAGAAAGAATCATAATTCCAAATCAGCAATTTGTCTAATTTTTAGTATCCAATTTTATTAAAATAATAAAAAATAGAGTGAGGGGTGTTAAATGAAATTATAAAAGGAAAATGACAAATAATAATAATTAAAGATGATCTTTAAAATATATTTTATATTTTTTTAAGTTAAAATTAAAAAATTGAAAAAATAATCTGAAGCAACTTGTCCTATCATTAGATACATGACTATTGCTAATTAATAAAATCAAAAATTTATTTTATTGGAGAACAAAGATAATAAATTTAAAAAAAGAAATATAATTTCCATCATATCATATACTAGGAAAGACCAGACTATGGTCTATGTTCCAAACTTGGCCCATTGAGCCCTGATTATAAAATTAAAATTAAAACAAGACTTCATAAATGAATATTGTAATCAAAAAACAATTTTTTAATAATAAGGAAAAAATATTACAAAAAGTTAAATTTTAAAAAAAAATCCATTTCATATTTATTATACAATTCACACTTTTGAGAACTAATCCAAAATAAGTCCATAGTTGTTTTTTTAATTTTATAATTAATTGTTGTGTGAAAGCTTTGCAAAATGAAATTAATAAAAAATAATAAAATGAGTTCATGTCTGATTAATTCATATTTGAAAAATGTTATGCATAACTTCATACATTAAAAGTCTAGTGAAATTAAAAAGACTCGGAAGTTTTCTTAAAGTAAACAATATTTAAGCTTACATTTTTTTCCTGTAGTTTATTATCATATTATTTAGAAATGTTAAATATCATTTATCTTTAACACATTATAGTTTATTTAAAAGTTTAAAAGAAATGCAAAATTTGTATGATGCACAAATTTGCAAATAGTCTTCAAAATGTTAATTAACCCTGCTATATGCAATAATAGAAAGCATAATTGTTATAAAATTGTAACAATGTCCAAATACCTTTAAATTTATTGGTTTAAGCAATATATTCATCAACTACATTATTACTCATAATAATAAAATAAATAGCTATGTAATAATTTATGTTACATATATAATCCTAATTTAAAATCTAAATTAGTTTTGAAAATAGGTTTTAATTAATTTCATTAATGAAAACATATATGTAATACTTATACTGTTTCCCAAAGTGAGACTACATTCTGTAATTAAGCCACTTAAGTGATAAGGACAAGTTGAGCATTTAATATTTTCAAGCAGTATATCTGAACTCTTTTTTTTTTTAAAAAAAAAAAAAAATTATGTTACTTTATTTATAACTGATCCTAGAAACTTCAGCTCTGAATTTTCTATGTTACAACTCTGCTAAACCTACATAACGGCATTTCAATGATCATTGGTGCTGACTTTTTACCAAGAGCTTATTTTTATTAATGAATAATGTTTCTGAAGTGCAATTTTCACTACACCACCACTCATATAAGGTAGGGACTGTTTTTTATTTGCTTTTAGCATCTTGTGGGTGCATGAAATCATAAACATATGACTAAAGACATATGAAAGAGATGCATGATCCCCAAGCTGCACATTTTGTGCTGAACCTGCATTCTTCAATTAGCCCAGATCACAATCTACAATCTCTTACACATATCCTTATTATTGTTCAATATAAATAGATATCCAATTATTGCTGTTGAATTGGTAAGTATCAAGCTTACCATCCTCACAACATTGACACAAACCACTTGATGGAAGTATATTAATAATTTTATTAGTCATTCATTACAATAGAAATTATCCACTTAATGAATAAAACTTCTGCAATGAAAGTTACACTACAGTATTATTCATTAAGTTTATTCTTAAATTGACAAAATAACTGAGTTATTTATTTTTATATGATTACTTCGATATGTGTTTAAATGATATATGTGTATTTTATAAATAAATTATTATTGCCATTACTTACTAATATTATTTTACATTTAAAATATATTTATAAAAAAAATCTAATAATAATAATATCTAACAATATAATAAAATGTTAATATAATAATTTAATTGAATTTATTTGCATCTTCCATATAGTTTGAAATATGCAAACCATTTACAGGCATATAATCTAAATATATGCATATATACAGTAAAGCTAAAGTGGCAAAGTATAATATAATAGACATGCAAATAGTATTTCCTATAATATAGTTTTCATTATGTTTATAAATTTATTTTTATCTACAGATAAAATGTATATTTCTAATTTATTATCAACAGTATTGTATAATTTGTTTATTCATGATAGAGTGTTCTAAATATAAAGTTTTAGTAGTTGATATTATTTTATAATAATAATAAACTTTTGTCAAGCATTGGTGGTCGAGAGGTCGGCGACAGCGGCTTTACAAGCGGTTGTCCCGGGTTAGCGGGTTCGCTTCCCGGCTGATACTGTGATACATGAGAAAAAAAAAGTAAACTTTTTAACTATATCATTTTATGTAATAAATATATTATTCAATAAAATAGACAAAAATGAAAAAGAAAATCTCTAAAATGGAGTGTGTTTTGTTTGTCATCTCAACAGTTTTTTTAAAAAGATAATACTAATTGTTGTTTTATTGCTTAGATTAAACTTAAACCTTTAAAAGATATTCGTTGTTTATATTATTTGTTCAAACAAACCTGAAAAGTGATAAATTATTTGTTTCAAAAGGATTATTGGAAAAGAAGAAAACCGAGTTGACAACTGTTATATTTAAATGGTTCAACCCTATTAAATGAATTTACCATAAAAGAAAAATGCTTCATCCGTCATTTTTCATGACAGATTCAGAAAAACAATAGTTTTGGACATAGATATAAACAATCTAATGATTCTTCACTAAATATATGTAAATTACAATGAGATTTCAAAAACGTTTTGCATCTATTGTTTGAAAGATGTATTATATATACAACCAACCCTTAAGTTATCAATAATCTCAACCTGAAGTCAAGACTATAGGTTGAGGTTGTTAATAGCTTAAGAGTTGATTGTTATCTGCAGTCATAAACCTATTAAAGCCTTGAGTAATTGGCTTTATTGTCTTGGTAAATATAAAAATAATTTAACTTTTTTTTTCATATGTCATAGCATCATCCGGGAGGCGAACCCGCAACAACCGTCTGCAACCAACTGCTTGCTTGCAAGGCAGCTGCGCTGACCTCTCGACTAACAACGCTTGACATATTTAACTTTATTATGACAATAATTATATATTTTTAAAAAAATTAGGGATATTAATTATAATAATTATATACAAGAACAGTTTTTAATTAATCAATATTTTTTATTTTATTTAAAATCTCTTATTGACATTTGTATCTATTTAAAGTATGGATTTCATTGTACTTTTAGCTAATTCAATTAGAGGAATTTAAGATAATCAATCTTTTGATGTCATCTTAGGAAAACTGTTGAATCTATTGAAGTGTTCTTTAAACTAACTCAAGTATGTATTCTTTGTCATTAGATATGAATTAAGCTTGCAAATAAAAAAACAACAATTTTATTTTGGTTAGACAAAAAAAAATGTTTTTATGATAGAAAATATTAATTTAAGAGTGAAAACAATAACTTATATAGCTGCAATGGATATATCTCAAAAAAACTAAAAAAATTAATATTTTTTATTTTTTACTTAAATATTTAAATATATACTATTTAATATATTTATGTGCTTATGTTATATATTTATAATTCCTTATATATAATCTGGGATGGAAAGTTTGCAATTAATATACATACAGTGATGTCTTTATATCATATATAGATTTTTATTAGTTATGCTGTAAAATATTTAATGTTTTATTATAATTTTAAGATTATTATTTTACAATTATTTTTTATTATTTCTGACACTAATCAATTACTGTTTTATTTCTGAATACATTAATTAAAAACCGGGCATACTACGTTAAATACACAGGTTCTCCTCCGATCACCGCAGTTAAGCAACGTTAGGCTCAGTTAGTACTTGGATGGGTGACCGCCTGGGAACCCTGAGTGCTGTAGGCCTTCTAATTTTTTTGTCTTGCGTTGTTAGCCGAGAGGTATCGCAGCTGCCATGCAAGCAAGTAGTTGGTTGCAGACGGTTGTGGGTTCGCGTCACGGCCGATGCAATGACATATGAAAAAAAGAAAAAAAACCCGGTTAAAGCATTATTTAAAAAGCAAAGTGATTGAAAGTAATGAAATTTCTGCTTTGATTTTAAATAAATTTTAATCAATTATTTTTAGACAATAAAACTTGGTTTTATAATACTATTTTGGTTAGAAAAGAAATATGTAAGTATTTATTAACAACACAATCATAAATGTGTTTAGAAAATTGTAAGATTACTTTGTATACATTTTAATAATAACAATTTATGAAAATTTAATTACTAAAACTTTATTCATTAATGAACAAATTACTAAAAGTTTATGATTGTATGTGTGTATATATATATTATTAAAAACCAGTCAACAGTTAAGCAATTCCAATATCAATAACAATTAATAATTTCAAACTGTTGTCATGGCAATCTCCTTTTAACATGCTTAACTTTAGTGGGATCTTACATCGTTCTACAAATCATGACATTTAAAATTTAACTAAATCAATTAACTAAAGAATGAACAATGATCAGATGTTTAGTTTCAAAATTATATTTATTAACGAACAAAGAGAAATAAAAAATATATACACTTGAATTATATTAAATGGTGATTAGCCTCGTATTACAAGTTATATTGTCCTTACTCGCACTTGAGCATTATATTAAGTGTTTACAAGTAAGTTATGAAGAATTTTGGTGCGGGCGTAATGACATTTCCATTAATCTAGCGCATTTATAAAGTGTACAATTATAATGATTCGCCTGAATTACAAACGAAAACACAACCTTGACTGATCCCAGGATGGGTTAGATAATTGTCGGTTAACTAACTGACCAAGCTATCATAAGTTTAATATATAAGAAAATATAATTTTTAATAAAGATTTATTTGCTTTATTTGCAAGACGAACTTATGTGGGATTATTTCTCTAAATTATATATATAGAGTCGTTAAATGATACATCAAAAGTTATTTAATACATGAGATACGTTTAGTTAGACTATAACATTAGATACAGATATTTATAGACTTGGGCTTTTTGAAAAGAGGGGTCTAATATAAAGTGTCATGGTGTTAGCATAATGGTCAAATATTTGCGAATCCTATACTTTGAGGTGCTTTATCATATTATAGAACAGTCTAGCCAACTTGCCACCTCACATTTTATGGAATTGGTTGACAAAGGGATTGCAATGGGCTGAACTTTGCTGGAATTATCCCATGCATTGCTACGCGAGCGCATATATATGGTTCAGGGACATTCATCACCTTGTTTACAACCTGAAACAAAAATGAGATGACTCGAGAGTTCCGATGCATGTCTCTAGATAAAGCTTAATAACATGAGTGGCCTATGCTAACAATGCTTTGGGATAGACTAATAACTAATAAAATATCTATAATTAAGCATATAGCCTATAGTGATAATATCAAAGATAATGGTATGATCGTATTTATTAAACGTGGTTTAAAGACATTATTAGAAAAGTATTTTTAATACCAACCAAAGTTCTAAATCCCTTCCCCCCTTTCATTACACTTATTTATATGTAAATAAGTATTTATTTTTATATAGCACATGTTTACAATTGTATTTACATTCAAATACCAGCCTTTCAAGCTAATTGTGCATAGGCTTTTGCGCAGTGTTAATAATAATAAATGAATACTTTCCTCCTCAGATTTGCTCATATATAAGCATTTGAGTTGTAGGAATAAGTGATTCATTTTATTTCTGCATAAACACTATATCTTGTATTGGAGAGGAAAGTATTCATTTATTATTATTAACACTCACAAAAGCTTATGCACAATTAGCTTGAAAGGCTGATATTTGAATGTATTACACTTATTTAATAAAATTCCACATACTATAATATAGTATACAATTAAGTCTAAGGTGTGCTTTAAGAAAAATATTCATATATATATATATATATGTTTAGATGGGCGAGAATAAAGACAAAAAAAAATAATATATAGATTTAACATATTTGTTTGCATTAATATTGCGCTCTTATGGAAATTATTAACATTGCATAAATTGTAAACTAATCAAAGGTGAAACTTTATTTCTCTCTCTATTGTTTATGCAAAAAGTATAATAATTAGCAAAACATTTTTTTTTTTAATCTCCCAACTTAGCAAGCGTTATAGTTTTAAAAGTAAAAACAAACTAATAATTAATTAAGTGTTACTCCTATATAATGCGAGGACCTAAGGTAAAAATAATTATACAGGCAAGGGT
The DNA here is from genome assembly GCA_028023455.1 of Epiperipatus broadwayi. Classification (NCBI taxonomy): domain Eukaryota; kingdom Metazoa; phylum Onychophora; class Udeonychophora; order Euonychophora; family Peripatidae; genus Epiperipatus; species Epiperipatus broadwayi. Next base: position 103,513 of record JAQFVV010000767.1, on the reverse strand, counting down.
GGGAGTTCATTGAAATGTCATTTAGCATTTAAAATATATATATTAGACAAAATATTAATAAAATAATTGCCACATTAAATTAAAAATATAAAAAAATTATGAGGCTAATCAAAATGGTTATAGAATAAAATAGACTATTACGAAGTTACAAATAATTAATATTAAATTCATTTATATTTTAAAAGTTAATCAGGAGAAAGTTCTGAATTCATAAAGGCAGCACTTTACAGTGTTACCTTTGGAAAGCAGGTAGCAGATCACTTGGTTGGTTTTCACAGCATAGCAGCAAGTGTTCATCAGCAGTGGCAGGCTGGCTGGAGTTGAGTTGGCCTGGTCATGGAGAAATGTTTCTTGAAAAATTTGAGTGACATAGATTCATTCAACAGGTGCCTTACAAATCTACATACTCTCCCTGTTGACTGAATTTGGGTGCTATTTATATGACTCTGGTTTATCTAAGGAATGCTATTTAGTTGTAATACCTGTGGCTATAAAAGAATACTGCAGAACAGCTTTTAGTAAGGAGTTTCTCCTTTGTTAATCAGGTAGTGTAAAACAATGCAAACGGATTAGTATTTTTGAAACAATTGTTTTGAATCTATTTCTGACTCAGAAATAAATTTTACCAAATGATAAGTTTTGTTAATGAAATTTATTTAATTTTCTAATAGAGATTATAATTTAATCATGCTAATTGATTTTGGTTTAGAATGCTTTTACAAGCTATCAAGCCTATTGCATCATCCCACGCCATTACATACATATGTATTTTTAGTATATAAAATTTTAAATATACATTTTCATATAACATAGACAAATATAAATATTAATTTGTATCTAATCCCCTATCAATTTTAATATATACATGTGATTTACGCACATATACGACCTATTATATGAAACATTACTATTGATTTATTTAATTCAAGATTATTAAATCTCTGGTTAATGTTTATTTTGAATACAAAATAAAAAAAATGAACTAAATAGGTGTGTATATATATACATGTAGGACTTGGATTTGAATCCAGTTTGGTGGTGAGGGATTGGATAGGACTGTGAAACGTAATCTGAATCTCAGATTTCGTTTCAATATATATATATTTCAAATGATTTCATTTTTGTATCACCAATTGGGCAGTGGATCATTCCTCTCGATGAGATTTATTAATGATCATGGGGAAGATGCTCATTCCTTCCCACCATGATTCATTATTTTTCTAATGATATCATGCTACAGATGTAAATCCCTGTCAGCATGATTGTGTTATGCTAACAATCTCATTTTGTATTGATCGCCTCAGTATATCAGTAAACTAGAATTGGTTTAAACATGAGATTTTAGTCTAAGGTTAAAAGTATTGGCTTGGATAAATGTGTAATCTATGTAGTGTATTTACACTTAGTAAATATTAAAATTGTATTAAATACTCCCTCTGTGCATACAATTTAAATCCAGTAGATTTAATAGTAAATTTAATCTTCAGATGTTAGTATTAATGTGTGTGTTTGTGCATAATAAACTGTTTTGGTTAATTAATTTTGGCAGTAACTTATTTTATATATTTTATTAATATTGTAAAATTGAGAATTAGAAACTTTGAATATGCAGTGTGATATTTTAAGCTCAGCTTCTCCCTGAGCCAGTGACTGGGGCTTTTGGTTTGATAAAAGAGTAACCTCTCCGATATGTATATGCTGCCTTTATAAATTTTCTAGAATTTGAATAGCCTAGTGGTGCCCTGGTATGGTAGATGGAGTTGGGAGATTTTATTGACCATTAAAATATATATATATATATATATATATATATATATATATATTATAACCCACTCACATATTATATATATATATATATATATATATATATTATAACCCACTCACACATCACCACTCATGAACATTATATGAGCAAATGCCTCAGGCGCCAGTTCTATTAATGAATAGAACGATTTATCACTTTATCTGATTCATAATTAATGCTGAGACTCTTTTACTTATGTTTATCTTACAGCTTCACTCAGTGGGAGGTTACAGAAAGTTCATAACATATAGAGAATATAAATAAATGAAGGAAGAAATACTATAAGCTATCAAATAAAATATAAACCTTATTTATTAATTAACCAAATGATACAGGCTAGCAGAGTTTTATTTATTCCATCTAACGAAATATAATTACAATTTGATCTCTTCCATCATCCAGTTACACTCTATAATAGCTCAATATAACTCTGACAGAATAGAAAAGCACAACACTAAATAACTCTATTGTTCAGCACATCTTAATCTAAAAAGCTGAATCAATGTTGATCTAGGAATATAAAAATCAGATCTCAAGTAATCTATAACATAGTTAGACTAAAGAACTATATTAGCCAGTAATTTATGACTCTAAATTATAATAAGATACAATGAAATAAATTAAATAATGTTTACTGGGCTAGCAATCAGATAATGAAGAAGATGGGGTATCTTTTAATCTCACATCATCATCCAAATAATACTTTAACTAGCAAAACTTTTATAAGTTTATCATGTGGTAAAATATTTCATGTAATGTTTGGATCTAGGAAAACAATATTATCAGAACTTAGCATATTTAATATCAAAGCCATAAAATAATATATTTAATTTTGTAATAGATGTATGAAATATGGAGATGTGGAAACCAGAATTTGAATGCATATAAGAACAACTCGAGACACAGTTTTTTAAATAATAAACAAAGCTTTTATTGACACTTAAGGTTTAGTTAAGTGTAACTAATTCAGAATAAGACTTTTATCTTATTTTTAAAATTTAAAAATAAATCTATTAATTGAAATTTAGGATTATCCCCATTACATATTACATAATTTATTATTGACATGATTATAAACATAAATTAGCAAACAAATTATACCTTAATATTCTGACTTTGAATATCCAGGTTATCTAAATACTTTTTATCAATAAACAACATGGAATAAATAATACTTTATATTATTGGGCACAATATACATTTTGCTATCAAGAGAGCAGCTTTAAATAATCTTAATTAAACAATCGCTTTAAATAAATACACTTTTCAGTCATAGCAATAAAATCATATTCATTCTGATGATTTTAATTATCTCTAACGTGTGGCAAATTAATATGAGATGTTTCAAAACATTTATTTCCTATTTTAAGTTTAACAATATTATATTTTATATACGCGATATTATTTAAATTATGCGTGTGTGTTACATCCCATGCAATAATACAAGAGAACAATCTTTTCTACACATTATCAATTTATTCAAAAATTATTAAATAATTATTTAATTTCGGACAATGTCATAGACCAACCAAAAAAAATAGAACACTATATCCATTCTAATATTCAATAAAGAATTTAAATTCACTATTTATCCGACCACTGACTGAATTACACAGAGCTATATTTTTATGATAATACAAACTAGACGTTCAAGAGGAATCCCAGCACATGAGGAGCGAATAATCTCTTTAAGACTAATACATCAACAATAACTTATTTAAATCTGAAATACACTATTGGTGGAATTTTTCTCATCACCAAAAAAACAATGGGAAAATGTCACTTGACTTCATAAATATCATTTCATAATATGTATGCATACAATCTAAATAAACTGTACTCATGGCAAAATACTTAATAATATACTAAGGGGGAAAATCTTTCATCCCTACAAACATAGAATGTATCAAGAATAATTTCCTTTTCCACAGCTCTTCTACATATCTAGCATTATATGCTGGCAGATATATACACACAGATAAAACACTCATTCCTTCAATTCTTTAGAATATGACAACATCCTAAATTTATATTGAGAAATAGTTATAAAACTAAATGTTTATTAAGTAAATATAATAATTGCACAAAATAGACACACAAATGCATAAATAAGAGTATGAAAAACAATTCTAAGTTATATAATATGCGAAAGTTACGATAGATAAATAACATATTAAAATATAAACTTTTAGCTTAAATGAGACATTCGGTTGTTTCAAATTTAAATAATATTAATTATTATGAACAAGTTTTTTTTATACTTTAAATAGCAATAATCTAATAAATTGTTTTATTACCTCTAACACAATATTCTTTCTTTTTTTATTCTCTAGCTACTCTTGAAATTAATTCTCACTTCGAGATAAAGAAAGATATATAAGATTGAACCATCTTTAATAATATACCCAAAATATATATGTTTCACTTTCAAATAAAAGAAAACAAATCACACTTAAGCAATAAGATTTTACCAGCATATTCATCATTTGTGGTTATGCTATCCTGAGAAGTTCTCGAAGTTCACAAATTAAATAAATAAACATATAATATTAAATACATACAACACTAAATCTGTCTAACTATCTGTGATGTATATACTATTAACAATAAATAATAAAAAGAAAATAGAGTCATTCTTCTTTTAAACTTAAAAAAAATATTCACTTGCAAAGTTCCTTTTCAAGCTTACTAAATGATCCGGAGATGAATCCCAAATGAGTGTGTGTTTAAATATGAATATGAAACAGAAAATAAGTTCTTGTAGGACAAAACAGTTATAATTCACAATTAATTTAGTAAACCTCCAATGTCCTTTAGCCATAAGCTAATAGAGTTTACTTATATATCACATATAACGATAAATATTTGTAATAATAAATACGTGGAAAGACAGTTTCAGCTATTAATTGATATACTCTGTTATTTATTTTTAAGCACATCTAAGGTATTTAATTCAATGATAACTTAACATATTTTTCTGCAGAACATATTCACTTTCATAATTTATAGATTGGTATTTGCATTATTAACTTTAATAAGTTGCTGATAATTGTCCAGAGGCAATTTGTATTTCCTTAAACATTAACACATATATCCGTATATCAAAAAGAACAAAAATATGTAATATTAAAGTCCTTCTATTCGATTTAGACATCTATATTTGGTAAGTAGTAGTAATTAATTATTCTGGGTAAGTCATATCTATATTTCTTTAATAAAACACATATTATTTTATAAGCATAAAATAAGATATAAAGTTAGCATTCCACAATAATTATTAAATATCAAACACATAATCAAGTACACGTATCCTTTTAAATTTTAACTTCATTTTTGTATACATAAAATATGAGTCAAACAGAGAGCTTATCACAGTAAATTTTGTTAAAAAAATCTGAATATACTTCCATGACAAAAAAACATTATAAACATCACACATGGGACTTAAAAAATTATAAAGTTCTTGCATTTTGATATTTTTTTTAACAGAGATAAATAAAAGTAAATGAAATAACATAAGTTTAATATTATAAAAGGACATCTTTAAACAAAATGAAAATGTTAATTTAAATGTTTTAATTAGACAAAAGAGGAGAGATTGATACCTTTATATTTTTATTCAGCCATTCCTCCTATAAAGCTTAAATGTCTGAAGTTCCAATAATGAGCTTCATGAAAAGGCTGTTTGAGAGTTTCACTTTAAACTGTTTTTGGAAGAGAGATATAATCAATAGCAACAGAAAATAAAAAGTACACTTGTTGAAATTACAAAAGATGTTTTTTATTATTATTATTAACTATCAGTTTTTAAAAAAATATCTCCTCCACCAATCAAAAAGGTCACCTGATCATCCAAAGCTTAACTCCTACATTCTTTTTTTTACATTTAATCAATTAATTAATATTCAAAAAATCTTTTCTACAAAAAAAATCATCTTGACCTTCACAATTAAGTCAAATCAAATGAAACAAAAAAAATAGCTTTTTACAAACTTAAAACAAATGAATATCAATTAGCTATTAAATAAATGGTTTATAATATTATTTAGATTAGTCAAATAATTTACTAATTCAAATATCCATTAATCATTAAAGAAGATATGTTTTTGCAAAATTATTAAAGATAATTACTGTAATTTAAATGTTTTATTATAAGTGTAATATGGTTTATTGCAATTAGAATATGAAATGAAAATGAGATAATGACAACATTCATACTCATATATGCTGCTATGTGAATATTAAATTATTCTAACTAAAACATACCTAATATATCTATGGGTTAAACCTGGCTATAATATTAGTAAAAGGGATGGATGTCAATGAATAATAAATCAGAAAACCATTCAACAAACACCAACACTATCTCATAAATGAATAAAACAACTTTGCCTCAATCTAACTACTATCATAACACTTTCTGTAATAATCCACCCCCCTTCCTTGTATTAAACACTATCAAACATAAGAATAACAATAAATGCTTGAAAAATTTTCCAACCGAAATGCACAGTTAGCCCACATATAAGTTTTTGAACCATTAATAGAAAAATTTTTTAAATTTTAAGGCTATTTCATTTTTTTAATACAATGCAGTTATTCACTACTGATCCACACAGTTTAATTACTTGTGCTCATTCAGAAGGTCACAATATATATATATATATATATATATATATATATATATATATATATATATATATATATATATATATATATATATATATATATATATATATATATATATATATATATATAATGTAATAGTAGCTAGGTTCAAATATGGGTTTAATTGCCAGTGTTGTTGTGAAGTAAATATCTCGAAGCGGTAAAAATTTACAATAGTCATTCGAACCCTATGAATGAGTACATTAATCAATTAAAGGTATAAATGTATATATATTTGCTGTATGTGTTAATATAATGGGTGAAAATTACTAATATATTTATATGTGAGAATGTAGAGAAGCGATTACATGTAGAGTTGCGTTATTTTTTTATTTATTTGTGTTTTAAATAGATATTTCGTTTATTAATATCATAAGATAGATTTAAATGCCAGTGATAACACGTGTTTCTTAATCAAAACCTATTAAACATATAAGGCTGGAAAATAATCAATAGAATGGAAAGTTGTGCCGCAGGCAGTTCCAGTTAATGACTGTCCACTGGAATTCTTAGAACTGGTTGAGCATATTTTTAGAACAATGAAAGAAAAAGCATTCTTGAGATCGGACTATCGGCATAAGAATAGAAAAAGAAAAGTGAAGTTAAAGAGCACTAAAGAATAGAACTATTTTTGTTCTCAGTGATTTTAGTGGTGATTTTAAAAATTAAAGAAAAAAGGCAGTGAAGTGATAGAGAGAAGCAGAGAAAGACGTATAAACTGATCAACCTAAGTATTAATTAAGAATTTTATTCATAATGTACTCCGTATACATGCGGGGGTAGAATAATCGTCTAGGTTCATCAGACCAGTCAATGGACAGATATTGTGGAACCCGCCTGAACTTTATTTATGGATTTTCCGTTTAGTCAACCAAGCGTAATGGCCATGGAACTCTAACAACCAGATCCTCTCACAATCAAGCCAAACTCATCTACTTAAATTCTAATAGGGATTGTTTTTGGCCAGAATATTTCAGAGCTTATCACCATCGTTTGGACCAGAGACTTTTGTTAAAATCAACATATTCTCTATGCTGTAAGCTTACAAATTATTAGCCTCAGTCACATGAACGTTCGCTCTTAAGAGGTAACTTTGATCTTTTCTTAATCTGCTTTAAATGAACATTTAATAATGGCTAAAGAAACATGTGTTATTTCAATTTAAATAAAGTAAATTAATAATTTATTAAAATGTTTAAAAAAATGCAACTCTGATGTGTAATCACACGCTTTCATTAATATGTGTATGAATTATATATGTATATGTAATGGAATAAATGAATTATATGTTTAAGATATTAATATATGTGTGTGCATGCTAATAAATCTTAGAATTAATTACCACTTATATATATTATTTACATTCTGGGTTTCTGTTAAATGATGGGCTATGGTAATAGGATTGGATTTAGATAGAAATTATATTTAGAGATATAAGGCATCTCCTTAATGAGATCATCCATAGCTTTGTTCTCCCAATAAACATTGTTTTCCCAGACCCTCGAGATTGAGCTAGTTAGGATAAAATACCCAAAGAGTATCCATTGGAACTTTTGTTTGCACTTTCAAAATGTATAATTCTTATTAAATGGATAAGATTGGCGCTTGAGAGGGGCTTCAGCCTTTGCTCATAAATATACGTGCTCGAAGCTTAGGGTAATAACTACTTATACACACTAAATTCTTTGAACAAGATTGTGGGTAGAATATTAAAAATGGCTGCCCAGTGTGTGGCATGGTATTCAAATACCATGTAGTGCTTAATATATATATATATATATATATATATATATATATATATATATATATATATATATATATATATATATATATATTGTAACCTTATGTTTGGGCTCGATACTTGTCAAGCCCTATTTAAAATAAGTGGTCAATTATATAAAATTTTAAATTTTAATCGGTAATAATTAAATAACAACTATTCAATATTAAATAGGTATATTTTATCAAAGGTGTGTTATCATGGTTGCCAAATTTTATTATAAAAATAAGTAAATTTCATCTATAAATCTCCTAGAGTGATAAAGAATAGGACTTATTAAGAGATATGCTAGGTCTTTTCCAGTATGTATATGAGACTTTTTATATGCAGTCTGACAGATTAATTAATTTTAATAGTATCAAAGTAATAATTTATTATTGTTATTTTTAAATTAAAAGTATAGAAATATTTGGTATTTTATTACTATTAAATAAGTCAAAAAGACTTAAAATAATAATTATTCTAAATTAATCTTCATAATTAACTCTCAAGCATATTTTTATAGCAATTTAAAATAATTGTGAATGGCTTATTTAGTTATCACTTATGCTTATAGCTGGAGAATTATTAATTGTATGTTAATGTATGCATATATAATAGGCTAACATATATCAACTAGAGAGACAGAGAGAACAACAAGAGATAACAAAGAGTGAATAAGGTGAATTAAATGGAAAAAATGATAACAATTGAAAATAGCATAACCGAATATTATTAAAAAGTAAAATTGAATTGTATTTTAACTCACAACTAATAGAGTAGAAACTTCATTTTGCCTTCATAAATGAAACACACTGCTGCTATCAATTGATAATTGTAAAGAGTTCACATTTAAAACTGATAGACGTACAGGAAGAAAAAGCACCAAAATGGTAAAAATTTGTAAGCTTGAAATTTCACTTTTATTTTATAACTGTTTTAATTATTATATTTACTGTGTGCATTATAAAAATAATTATGACTTATTCAGGATAGTAAGAAGAAAGAAAAGTAAAGTATTTTATACTTCCCCCTTCAGGATAAGTTTAAAAATAGAAAGAACTATAATATGAGATATTTAATATTTTTATTGCTGTTTTTGAATTTATATGGCACTCACAACATGTATAATATAATATAAAATATTATATTAAAGTTAACTATAACTATTGCAATTTTATTATGCTATATTAATTTCATTACATGAAAATAAGTTTAAAAAAAGAAAAAATGTTATATTGCAATTAAATAAAGTACAGTAATAGCTTATATCTACCTAATAAAATAATATAAATGAAGATACTAAATTATAAAGTTTATAAAATATTTATTAAGACTTTTAGTGTGAGACATTCTCAACATTGTCTTAAAACTCACATTAAGGCAAAGATGAATATCCCATTATGGAATGATATGTTTATTAAACTGAGTTAGCGAATCTCATCAAAAGTGAATCAAATGTCAACTTAGATTTTGATATTAATTTTTATGTTAATCATATTGTTGATCAGATTTCTAATGCATTAATTATTAAAAATTGCCATTAGTCAATAAAGTATATGAAATACATGTATGTGATGAAAATAAGAATCAATGTTTGTCTTCAATTTCTTTTTGATTTCCTAGAATAACAAAGTGCTGAAGTTAACAAATGAAACTACGATTGTTTATAGATCCAGCAATGTACTAGAATTACAATTTAAATTGATAAAAAAAAATATGAGGTATACTCCATGTGGGAAAGAACATTTATCAATCAAATAATGCTGCAGATTTTTTTTTTAAAAGGTTGCATCAAGATTTTGTTTTTCTTAGTTTCACAAGAAGGAAGGTGAAACAAGATGCTTAAATGGTGATCATTATTGTCATAAATATTATATGTGTTTTGTCATATAATATTGTATGCATTATTATTATAGATATAAAAACCAGTTTGTGTATAAAAAAATGCATGATAAATGTAAATTTGATCAAATATTTAAAAAAAAGGGTAAAGTAATCTTATTTGTTGTAAATTTCAATCATATTTTAAAATATGAACACAGGTAAGAAATTATTACAGTTTATTCTTAATATTTTCTTTCTAGAATAAAAGCTACAGTTGTTAAATCATAATAATAAATTGGTATTATATAACTTTAGTTAATTTAAATGCATTAAATATAGTATTTTTATTATGTAATACTTCACTAATTAATAACTAATAACAGCTATGGCTATAGATCATTCGTGAATTGATAATGATAGTTATGGATTTTATATGTCAAATAGTAATATATGCCATTTTGCTAGTGTTTTATATATTTGTGGTATCTAATATTAGTATTCTATTTATCTGTTGTCATGTTGAATAATTACAATAATAAGTTTGTAATATTTTGGAATATGTGGTAGGTCCATGTTGTATCACATTAGGTGAACTTATTCACCTTCCCTGAGTGATGATATAAATGATCATCATGGGTAAATCATCAAACTCTGATCAGGTTAAGATCATACTTTTGTAGCGTATAGATATAATTATTAAATAAGAAAGTAACCACCCCTCTCTTTTTCTCATATCCCTAAAGATGATCCAGAAGCAACACCAGGATTTCAAACCATGTGATGGTATAATTATTTAAACAAGGGATTGATTGCCACTTCTTTTTATATCCCCAAAGGTTCAACAAGAGTGACACTGGGATTATAGACTATATGCAGTCACAAGATGACCATCATCTAGATTGTTAGTTTGTTATCTTTGTCTTAGCTTGACTCGATTATATCTTTGGATGTACTATATGATTATTATGTTTCATGTTCCTAAGTTCTAATGGTTTGGTATTGATAACAGTAGAACCATTTCTGAAATATGGTATTTGAAAATGTAATTGTACTTAGCACTGAGCAAAATGATGATAAAAGATAATATTAATTAAAAGTTATTTCTATAGTAGATTTTTACTTATTGTCTCTCCATTCAAGATGATCCCATTTATACCATTAAATACATTATATATTATTTATATCCAAATTGTTTTAAGATGCCAATGTTTTTTTAATCTTAAAAGAGTCCTATAAGGTAAAACTAATAATTAAAAGGTAGGAAAATTATAATCTTGACTCTGAAAGCAGTGTTGGTCTAAATAAATGGATTAAAACAAGAAGTCAATAGTTTCTAATAATATATGGTAACTTAAACTGTTATATCTTAAGTATATTTATTGTGTTATCCTGTGTGATAATATTAGTAATTTATTAACCATTGAAGAGAGATTTTGAAATATATTGCCTGTATTTATTTAAAGTGGATATGTTTTTAAAATTATGTTATTAATAGATAGGAAAAATATGGAATGTATAGTAAGCTAAATAAACTCAATATGGGTAATAAATTTAACCTAGTAACAAACTAAAAGATAATAATTTAAAATATAAAATGCATAAAAAGTCAAATAAACTCAATATGATTAATAAGTTTGTGTATTAATAAATAAAAGGGTAATAATTTATTAAAGTATTAAATAGATCCTAAGAGATCTTACCTTAATCATAAAATGTAATTAAATCTTGTTATATGTAACTTTCTGTCACAATTGTCCAAGATTATGTATGTTTCCTTTATTGTTATTAATATATTCACAAACTTGTAAATAATGTAAGTAATATTTACTGAGGCTGTAAACCTCAAGAATATGCACGTGAAAATGCGAAGGTAGGGACCTCTACAGGTCTTAACCACAGGCTTACGTTTTGGAAGAAATAAATAAATTTTGTTTGAAAATATATTTAGTAATCATTATCCATATTGTTATTGCTATTGCTACCAAAAAATTATTTTTATTGTTGTCATAAGAATCATCATCAGATAATATTGTAGATTTTATTGTATGTTAGCATATCTATTTTGACCAACGCTGTGTCATTTCAATTAAATGTTTGTTTAATGACATATAAATGCTATAAATTATCTAATGTTTGATCAGAAGTTTATTTAGTCGAAAATACGATTATTTTAAATAAAAGTAAAAAAATTAAAGTGTTTATAAATCTGCCTTGCTTAATGGCTTTTAACTCTTCTGTTTTAATTAATAATATAAATATTGTTGAACTTATAATTATATAGTATTAAATGAGAATGCACTATCGTTGCTTATTTATTCTTTGTAGATATTAAGTGGGAGAATTTAATGTTTCTTATTATTTTTAAAACTATTTCCACCTGAAAATTGGTCATCATGCAATTTTAACGTATAATCTATTGAAAAGCTTCCAACTTTAATTGGACTGTTTAAAAAGCTGAATTACTGTAAATACATAAAATGCAAGATTTTTAAAGTTAATTTAGTTTTAAAAATAAAACTGTTTATTATAAATTCTACATATAGAAATAATAAAGTAATTTTATAACTCTTTAAGACAATTTAAAATCAATTTGTTTTATTAAGATGTTCAACACTAGCATCTGGAAGATATCAGCGGTAGCTTTTGCTCGTGATGCAAAGCAAAAGTCTCACCAGGTCTTCGGTACCAACTACCATTTCTCTAATCACTATCTTTTATGAGAAGCTACTAAACGATTTAACTGCATTAAGTAAATAGTTTTAAAATTAATCATAATAAAACTCTATTTATTTTTAACTTACAGCATCCTGTAAAAAGAAAATTTACACAATATATATATATAATAATAATTTGAAAAAAAAAACTATTAATATAATTGTGTGGATATAAATATATACGCGCTTTCAAAAAATTGCTAAGTTTGTATAGACAAACACACATTTTAAATATATATATGTATATTTAACACTAAATGTAGGTAGTAGAGAACTCTAAGCATTTATTGTTGGACCTGGAAAAATAAAATTGTTTAGAACCTGGTCAGTAGTTCCTTTTTTGTTTATAGTTTTTTATTTATAAATTCTCTGCTGAATCCTCGAAAAGGTAATTTTGATTTCATACGAAGGTGCTATGTTTTAGGTTATTACTAAGTCTAAACTACTTAACAATGCATTTTCTATGAGGCAACCTTTTTTAAAATCTGATGAAATATATGCAAAAGAACCGAAATACATTGGAAAGAAGTAGAATTGAGTGAACCAGTAATATTATTCATGTAATATTTCACTGAGTGTCCAGAACTTCTTTTTCATACAGACACAATATTCTCAATTAGAATATACTAATACTAAAGAAATTATCTATAAAGTACTTGCACCATGATTCTAAATAGGGCCAGTCATATTTTTTACACGATTATTTTTAGAAATTATTTAGAATCTAACTTCAGAAAAATGATGAAAATATGCTACAATTCAAAATTTTTCTAAATATCCTCAGCTATTTTCAGATTACAAGACATTTCTCTGCTGGTAAATGAATAGTTGAGCACAGAGTCTTTGTTGAACTTAAAATAATACTTCAATATTTAAAAAAGATTTTTATATTTTTAATACTCATAAACTTCCTCTATTTTTGGAAAGAAATATCTTTCTTGATGTCATAACAGTACTATCAAATCATAGATGAATTTTCTGCCTTTTGTATTTGGAAGATCATTGATGGATATATTAAATGAAGTAAATAAGAACACTGCCTACTGTGGTAGACCATTTTGGAAAAAAAATGTATGACTATCATTTATTGTTACTTTAATTTTTTTATTTCATTTATCATTAGTTCAATTTTTCTATTGTAAACTATTTGATCAAATAAATTAGTGGGTTTTTTTTATTTACTTTAAAAGATCATTTGTTCAGATAATAAAGATCATTAAAGATAACATTAGTTTTTATTTTATTTTTTAAGCCTATTTCAATATTAGTTGTCAGAGATAAATCATAAAATTTATTCACAGAAACTTCTTCTGACCTAAATCCAGTCTGCTCTATAGATCAGTGTATCTCAACTATTAGCAAAAATTTATTTAATATGATTTTATCAAATATCTTGTAGGAAACAATAATAACAGTAGGGTTTTTTTTATTTATTTTTAAGACTGTAAATTTACTTTGATGTTAAATTTTTGGAATAATTTCTGTATGAATAATGTTGCTGAATAGTTTTGCCAATCTCCCTCAAACTAATTGGTGATGATACTGCATAGAAGGTTCAGGCTGGCTGCATGATCTGATGGATTCTGCCATGCATTCTATATTATAGGACATTCAAGTTTTTAATTAACAACTCTAAAAATATGGTTTCAGAAATGGCCAGTTCAGGTTTGCCAATATTGTTTTTATTGAATTGATATTTTAAAAAAAAACATTGTGAAAAAGAGGTTTGCAAATCTGTTCTATCTTTTTCTAATTCTTTTAATTTTGAGTTTAGAAATCTGACCTAAAAAATTAAAAATCTTATTACAATGACAATAATCGATGTTTTAATAGTGACAAAATTTCCATACAGTAGAATCATGCAGTGCAATCCATAGGAATCAATGGATGCAAGATTTGTGCACAAAATCCCTATCTAATACACCCATTGATTAATATGTCTTGCACTGCATGGCACTACTATGTAGAAAGTTTGTCACTGTTTTAACAGCTTGTTTAAACATAGGAAATGATGATCATGTGATATTTAATAGATGTTTTAGAAGTGGTTTTATAACCATCAAGCTTGTGTAAAAGTGACTGCTCTTTACAAGTAAATTTTATAAAGTTTTGCTCTTTCTTAATCCTGCTCCATTTTCTTTCATAGCATCACTCAATAATTTAATAAGTTTAGCAACAATTTCTGAATCTTTGATAGGTTAATAGTAGTTGTAAAGAACATCTAATTTTATTTCAACATATTCTCAAGGAAATGATATTTTGACTGCTTGAGTTTGTTAAATTTAAATTCCATTTTGGAATAAGATAATTTTAAAGTCCAATAAGGTGAATTCCATAAATGATTAGCCTTCATTTAAATTGGCTTTAGAAAAAATGATCCAATACTCTGTTGGTAGTGGTGAACCATTTCTATCAAAACAAAATTAGGGTTGTATTTGTTTCCCAAGTTCCTAAATGTACTAGTTTTCCTTGATTGGCAAACAAAGTAAATTTGTGGTTGGTCAATCCATCCATTCTAAAAGTTGAGAATCTATTTTATCTCATTGCATATTTCCAAATGTTATTCTAAAAATCTGGAAAAAGAATATAAGACCAGTTTGTTTTGATGGATAATATTGTAAATATTCCATTCATAATTATTTATAATAATTATATTTATAAAGCGCATACTCGCTTAGTATATATTACAAATTATTTATATGAATGTTGATTGCAATATAATTTAAACTATTTTCAGTAGAAAATATGTACTTTGCAAGGGAACTTAAATAAAAGATAACTATATCATCTTTATAATACATTCTCTCAAGAATCAATATAAATCCAAAATTTTTAAGATGTATATTGTTAGATGACTATGAATCTTCTGGTATACATATCAATGTTCTCATGAACAATTATTGTTCTGATGAACAGATTCTCCATTTCTGATTTTGATATATCTTCAGCATTAAGTTGAAGTAATTTTATTGTATTTTATAAGTAAAGAAAAGATCAATCTTTAGAAGGTATGTCTTGCACTCACATATTTCATGGTTACAAATGCTATGCAGATATTTTGCACTTCAAGAACTTAGGACTCTTACATCTGCAGTCTTGGAGAGACTATCTCTCATAGTACACCAGATTTCATATTAATTGCTTTATTGTTTGTTTTCATAATTTGCTATCTTTAATCAAAGGTTCATTGAGATAAAGTCTGATTTCTTCAGCATAATTAACTTTAAATATCATTAATGTTGCTTGCAGAGTCGACTGAAGCAAGACTAACATACATTTATCCTATTTTGGGGCATTTATTATGGATGGTATCATAAGGAATTAGAAATACAGTGAACTCCAAAAAAATGTAAATAAACTAAAAATAAAAATATCAAAATTTGTAAATTTAATAAACTTTATATTGTATCAGCAGCCATTTTTTATCTTGAAATTCCATTCACAAATACAATTTCTTAATAATATTTCTTCAGGTTCCATTGAAAATGTTATTTTTCATTTTTTTTTATTATGATATAGTATAGTATTTTATATAATAAAATGTTTTCTAAGAGTGAAGCTAGAAATGTACTAGATTTAAAAAAGATTGTAAAATAACTTTCTTAAGCAATAAAACAAAAGTTACAAATTTAGTAGAGGCAGAAAAAAAGAACTATAAAATAATCTTGTATTGCATTAGAAAGCTTAAAGTTTGGATAAAAAACTGAAATAGTATTAACAAATAGAAGTAACTGTATAGATTTCCAAGTTGATATGGTCTTAAAAATATCTGAATAATTAGAGAGACTATTAACTGCTAATAATGAGACATTAAATTTTCTTGGGAGGAAGGAGGTATTGAAGAAAAAGGATATTGTCCAAAGTATGTTTAATAGTGATGAAAATCTGTTATTTTATTTTTAAAGAGAATATAAATGAGTGGACATGCATACATTAAATATATATATAAATGAACTCTCTTAGTTTATTATTAACTACAAAATGTAGTGTACAAATCTGTAATTTACAAGATATAGAAAATGTTTCCAATTAAACTATGTAATAATCAGTAATATATTTTTGAATTATTTTTGGAGGAAGACTTTATTTTAAAAATAAATGTACACTCTTTACCAACTAATGAATTTTTAGTGAATAAAAGAGAGTTTGATAAAATACATACTGAATGTCAAATGTGCAGTGCTGAAGTGAAACACTGCAGGACTTTCTATATGGATGCAAAACTCTACAGCAATACAGATCATCAATCAGCTGCTGGATGATATCATATAAGGACAGAATTTTCAATATGCAAGACTATATTCAGGCTGGTATTTTTTTAGTAATAAGACTTGCTATCATGGAGAACTATTCACTATGGATCCCTTGGGTGCAACGTCACATTTGGTACAAGTTCAGGGAATCTATTTAATGATTTGTTGGGCATTATTAAAACATTGAAAGCAAGGGATTGCAAACTTTCCTATGCTAACCTCCATGAAAATACATGGAAGCTACTAAATATTCCTATATCTCAACCATTCACAGAAAATTTGTAAAATCATTATTTTCTAATAATTATATCTTTCTTATTGATTTTTTTTTATTTCAGATGTCTCTAATACCAAATGTAATGGTTGTATCTTGTTACCTAAGTTGCAAATTACAATGTACCTAATTTTTTTTTTTTTGGATGAATAAAGTTCATCACTGAATAATAATAAAAAAAAGTACTAAACATTTATTATTTATTACATCTCTTTTTTTTTCAAAGATAAGAAGTAAACATCCCCCCTCCCTCCCATTCAATAACAGCAAATAATACTAATTCATATTGTATATAAATTTTTGTAGATCCTGTATGAATTATTGCATAAATTTAAATCTCTAATTTTAATCGATTAGTAGATAAGTATTGTAATGGGCACACACACCCGTTTCATTATTTATTTTAAAAATTAGACATTAAAAATTAAAGTTCGCAAATAAAAACTTTTTTAACAATTAAAAATTGAAAGTTAAAAGTCATTTAAACTTTATATATATAAAATCGCACAGATGAAAAATTATTAAAAGAAAACTTTATTAAAAAAAAGAAAAAGTTTTAAAACTAAATATTAAGGAAAAAACTTGAAAGATTTAAAGATAAAAAGAATGTACAATAAATTAATTAATGCTATTGTAAAATGGAAATGATTATTTTAATTAGTTAAAAGTAAGCTAGCCCTTGGGCATCACAAAATTTACAAGTAAAGGTCAGATAGGAGAGAAAAAACAATAGAAACTAATAGGCAATAAAAGAAATCCCTCAGGAAATGGACCTCAATGAAAAGATCATCATCATCATGACGTAATGTCCACTGGATCTGAAACTTTACAATAAAAGGAAAAGTTTGGAAATATTTTTTTAAAAAAAGGATAGAGATGTGAAAGCAGAGGTGTGCTATATGTGTTAATGCAGAGAGAGTTAAAGGAGAAGGGATTGAAAAGACGCACTCTTCAATCCTTTCAGTTTTGCTTAAAAAAAAGAGAGAGAATGACCAATCATTTTCCTATATTGCAACTACAGGACATCGGGGGAATTAATGCTGGATCCCAAATTGCAAGTAACTGTAAAGGATGAACTTTTTAAAACTGTAAGAATATTATGAACTCTAGTGAACATTAATTTGAAAACAATAAGAACTATAAATTCTAAACTTCTCAATATTTAAATAGAAGTAGAATTTCCTATCTGACTAAATTATTTATTAATTATTTTAGTGAATGTATTTTTTTTTAAATTATTTCCAATAATTTATTTTTCGTTCTTTTAAGTTTTTATTATGATTTTTTTTTCTGTTAAACTAAACTTAAAAATGTTAAATTTAAGTCGGGTGTGAATTGCTGCATAGATTTGTAAAGTTATGTTAGTTTAAGGGAGGGTAAATCTTAGGTTATTTGTTTCATAGTTAAATTGGGTTAATCGATTGGATATATTGGTGTAATTAGTAAATGTAGCATGAGGTCTGCTACATGCAGGATCATATGGTATGCTGCACTTGGGCAAAATAAGACCCATTTTGTACTGACTATTGGAAGCAGTCATATTCCCTGCTCCCTTGGATCACCCCTTTAGCCTATAGAATGGGATACTAAGACGGTAAAAAAAGATCGCAATCCCTTCCTATGGAGTTTTTTTTTATTGTTCTTCTTACCAGACAGATGTAACATTCCTGTACTGGATGGGAGACAATTTCTTCTCTTAACCATGCTGTTCAGATGCGCATTCCTGACAGTATGATATTGTGCTATTGTATTCATGCTGCATTGAATACATCTATATATCAGATAGATTGGTGTTGGTTTGACTGCGAACTTTTGGCCTATGGTTAAATCAGGGATAGAATATTTTCTTTTCAAATGCAATCTATGTAGTCTATTCATACTTGACACTCTAATAAAATATTAAACTCATCTGTGTGAACTTCTTAAATTAAAAATGTAAATTAAATGCTAAAGTAAAAGTTAGACTAAAAATAATAATTTTAAATTACATATATGTTTAATAAATGTTTGTGTGTTATTACTGGCAGTGACTTCTTTTATTTTTTTTTGATATTGAAAAATATTTTAAATAAAATTATATATTATAAATCTCTGCTGCTTCATGAGCTAGCGACTAATGCTGATGGTTGGAATTATATATATATATATATATATATAAATTAGATCTTAAGAGTATGTATCTGCCTACTATATAAATTTTCCAGGTTTAAATAGCCTGGTGGTGCCCTGTAGTGCAGATATGGTAAGACTCATTTTCCCAGACTATTATAGTATACATTTTAAAAAAATAATCTGTTTCAGAAAGTTCGATATTTATTTACTAAATGAAAGTCTTTCATACATCAAAAATTATTCCTTCTGAATTTTGAATGATTGAAAATTTCAGTGTTTGAATCAATTATTTCAGAGGAAAGCATGTGTGCATGATTAATTTATGAAAGAATTTGTAAACATTTTTTATAATAAATAAATCATATTTCGTCCATTTCAAAATTATGCTTGTAATTTTTTTTTTTGTTAACTTTGTATCTGACTTGTGAATTATCGCATATATTTAAATTTTAATCTATTAGTAGATAATTATACATTTTGAATTGTGGTAATAGAAAGAAAAAATATCTATGCTTCAGAAAGTTTAATATTTATTTATTAAATGAAAGCATTTCATGCATCAAAAACTACTTAACAAATAATATTTCTGTAGTGTAATTTTCACTACTCTATTCCCATGCAAAATAGGGATTGGTTTTCAATCTGCTTTTAACACCTTGTGGAAGGATGTAATCATAAACATATGATTACATAACTCATTTATTTCAAAATTATGCTTCCAAGTCTTTCTTATTAACTTTGTATTTGATTTAGTTATTAGTCAATTTCTTTTCGGAAACTTTTAAGAAGTAAGGTAACAAACATTAGATGAAATAAAACTGATTATGTGGAGTCATTACTGAGGGAAAATAACCATTGAGATACTCTGGCATTTTTTAATAGAGTATAAGTCATCTACTTATTTCTTAATTAGGCTAGTGCAAAAAGGTTTTTTTAGATGCCAATATTAATGACTTGCATTGTTTTTTAGTATAAATATGCTTTTACTAATAAATATAAATTATTTTTAAACTAAAATAAAATATTAAACTCAAGCGAGCCTCTGGTAACAATTTAGTTAACTTTTTTTGTTATTATTAGATCAGTAAAAGGGGGTTAAGTGAAAAATTATATCAGTTTATAGGAGCATTGTGAAGTATATTTTATATATTCAAATATAAAGAGATAATAACATATCAATAAAATGTCTTAAAATAATCTTATATTCAAAGATTCTGAGTATAAATGACATTACAATAAAACACAGTTAATTATGCTATTCTTTTTAAATAATAAGAGCTTAAAAAGAGTAAAGACGATTTTAAAAAACGGATATTATTTCTTCTGTACAAAATAAATAGGTCCAAGATAGCGTTTCTAGAAAACCATATAAAGATAATGAATTATAATTTTTTCCTATAAGAGTGTTTTTTGAATGAAAGATTAAATTTAGCTGATGAATTCAATACAGTTCTTAAGTCCACTTTACACCTTTGCTAATTATAATAATTGACCTAATATTTTATAAGTTAATCGCATTAAGATCAGGATATATTTGGTATTAAACCACTAAATATCACATTACTCTGGCTTATGGAGAGTTTTGTCTAATATATTTGATACTGAATTAAATTGTAAAATATATAATAGAAACATAAGCAAAGTTTAAAATATGGGCAAACTAACATTTTAATTTTAATTTTGATACAAAAAATGGAGCTTAGAATCTGACATTGTTAAGGAACTTTTTTGTTTATTATCAATTTTGTGCATAAACACCATAATATTTTTTTGTAAAATTGTTACTTTAACTACTTTTTATGTATGATTGCCAAGAATAAAATGTAGTTATAACACTGATATTATTTATGTTTTTATATTTATATCCTAATTTTTCATATTTGTAACCTATTTCTGACTTAGCATTTTAATTTATTTATATATGCTTGACTTGTAATAATGTTTCTAAATTATTATCTTTAATTAGATGAAAAACAATATCTATTGTTCCGTTGTCTCTACTTTTAAATTACAGTTTAGTCTGTAGTCTGTAAAATAAGTTGCGTTTTTTTTTTTTGAGTTATTGAAAACAATCTATTTTTATTTTTTATTAAAGTACAGGCGACTGTTCGTATATGTATGTAATGCTCCCTCCTTACTATCTTCTGTTCAACTGAACATAAGGAAAAATGAGTGTGTCGTATTTGTAATACTTAATATACATCGTCCGAATAATAACAAAATGTCAATATTTTTAATACATCAGACTTTAAAAATATCCCAAATTAAGATTTATGGAAAACAATATGTGAGAAATGGCCGTAAATCATTTTTCTTTCTTAAAATTGAAAAGCTAACATGTTCACACAGACTTCTTGACATCACATTAATAATAACAATTTGTATTCAAAACATATAACAATACGTATGTAATTAAATATGTTGGGCATTTTATTGACAATTTTATATCTGAATTTTTGCATATCCTGGATATCAGCCACATTTTTAATTACTACTTTAAATTTACAAATTGCTCTTATATTAATAACTATAGTCAAATTGGTTACATCTTATGAATACTATTGATTTTCTTTCAAATGATTAAATTATTCCATTTATCTACACCAAAGACTAATGCTACTATAAACATATGCTTAACATTCACATTGACTTACATATATACACACACTTTTTTTATGTTAATAATTATATGTACATTAATACCACAGTGAAATTTAAAACAATTATTATTTAAAATTTAAATCATAACTTTTGGCTATAAAATAAACCCTTGAAATTTCATATTTAAAAAATGGGATAGACATTAATCTCTGATTACTCATTCAATCAAATTTTAGTCGTCTCTTTCAAATATTTTTTTATAAAACTTTAAAATTGTTAACCTTTATTTAAAAGACCCAACATCAATCTTAAGATTATATGTTATCATCGTTCTTTTCTAATAATTTTACTCTTATTAAATCCTAAATCAAAATCATAATTGGATAAAATATACATATTTATATCAATTATTATTAAGCGTTTTTAAAACTTAAAAAAAATGTCGAACTTTTCTGTTTATTCTTCATATCTTATTATAGGTTCTTTCTTCATAATCTTTTTTATATATATAAAAAAAATATTAATGAATGTTTGGTCATGTTTGTATTCATTAGATAATATGAATTAATGTTTTTCATAGAGATGCAATTCTAGACTTCTATATTCCAATTGAATTTCTAGATTATACTAATCAGCATCATCATTTCAACCATTACCAATTAACAGAAGAATGTACATATGCCCAAGTTTAATCAGTTTTTCTGATCTCTAGCATCTCATCTCCACATCACACTAGCAAACTTTCTTATTTTATCCATCTATCTCGCGTGATCTTTTTCCAGGTATTTTACTCTTAAAATCCCAATTAATATTTCACTTACCTATTTTCATCTTTTTTAAAAAAATATATCCAGTTCCATTTCAATCTCTTAATTCTTTCAGTAAGGTCAGTAATGCCTGTTTGTTTCTCGCCCATGTATTTTATTTTTTGATCCTTTATTATTACACCTAACATACATTTCTTCATTCTTCATTAAATGATCTGAAATCTCTTTATTGCTTTTTTATTAAGTATCCATAAGTAAGAACTGATAATAAAACACATTTATTAAAAATAAATTATTTTCAAACAAATAGACTTATTTATTTTTAATATTAAGTTATTTCTACCAAAAATACTCTATCCAAGTTTAACTCTATGAATAATTTCATTTATCTTTTCATCTGTATTAATAAATGACCAAGCAATATGTAGTTGTTAACTTTTGCTAATTCATCATTATCAATTATTATCTTCTTTTGAGAAAATCCATTGAGCATTGCTTCAATCTTGTTAACATTTACCTTTAATCCTACTTATGTCTCTGCTGATGAGGCAACTAATATTTTTAAAGCCTCTTAAAAATTAAAAGTAAAAATAAATAAAAATTTTAATTTAACTCACTATAAAAATAATTTATTTTACACATGTTTTGTGAGCTTTACCATTTGCAAATTTAGCAATTATGTCAGAGTAATCTAGTGTGTGAGCAATGTCATAATTAATATTAAGGATTGCCAATCCATTTAGTCACTCCTGGTGCATTGGTAATTGCAGAAAGTTTTAAATTCTTTTTAAAACACTAAAACAATTTTTCAGCTTCTGCTACACTCAAATGCAATGTTAGGAAAATTTGAAGCAAAATTGCTATATTTGGAAAAAATGGTTAAAAATCCCAACTCAATAATTTCTTTAAGCAATTCTGTTGGCTTCATACTTAATTTAAAATTGGACTTGTAAATTCACTTTAACTGTATTATTTTTTCAACAATTTTTTCACTTATTTCATTTTTAGATTTCTCTATCAATAATTTTGCCTTTGAAGTTATATAATTTTTTTATAAAACCTCCAAGAAAGAGCAAATTGAAGAAATTGTTTGAAGTTGATGCCAAAGAGGATCTATTATTGAATTAATAATTTTATCAAAAATGTTTAAATGGAAGTATTTTTCAGCAGATTTTTTGTACTTTTTGTCTATGATTTATTTCAAAATCAGCAGTAATATCATTTTTGGTTGTTACTATTTTTGCACTTCTCAAAAACTAATTTCCATGTTTTTTTAAATTCTTTTATATCTTTAATTAGGTTCTCAATATTAACTTTTTCTACATCCAACCTCACTTTACAAAACTCAATTACAAGATTTGTTTGATGCAATAATTTTAGTATTTTCAGCCAAACTGTGGATATAATTACACATTCAAATTTTGACAAATATTTTCCAAGAGCCAGAATCTGTGATTATGCTTCAATGGGAGTTTTTTAAGTTGATTTCTTTTAAGGCAGGTCATATAGAATTCAAGTTTAAAGCTACTGGTTTTACTGCATCTAATCTTGCTGACAATTTTGTTTTTAAAATGTTATGTAATAAATATCCTGATAAGTGCTTTTTTAAAATATTCTATTTCTTCAAACTTCCACTGAAGAAATTGTAAATTTGCTGAACTATACCAAAGAAGGTTATTTCTCCTTTGCAACATTCTATAGAATTTATTCTTACCAGGTTTAAAGTATGGTTAACAAAACCAGAGAAGGTGAAATTGCTATTTTGTATGCCATTATATTTTCCTGCCATGTTGGCTCCGTTATTGTAGCCTTGTTCAACACAAATTTTTATAATTCAATTTTAATTCTCAAAGTAAATTTAATAGTAGTCAAATAGCTATTTCTTGGTCTGTTTTATCCAAGAAATAAAGCATATAAATCTTTCTTCAACTGAAAAAGCCAATTCACTAAACATGATGTACTGAGTTATTAATGTTTTCTGTTCCTTATGAGATCAATCTGAAGTTGTATCAGCAATAATAAAAATATATTTACTGTAATTCACTTCTTCAGTAATTGCTCTCTGAACAAATAAATTGCAAATATTAATAAATGTGTTCTGTACTCTTGTCAAAAGATAGTTGTATTATTTTGGTCTCTTTTTGTGCAGCTTTAACTTTTGAAACATGCTTTGCCAATATTGGATTATTTTCTTTAAAACTTCAATTATTCCAAAAAAAATAACTGTTATGTGGACTTTCAATGCATGCATTAGATCCAAAAAACACTAGTCCTATTTTAGCAAGAAAAACTATTACAGTCTAATAGCAATCCAGTAACTTTTTTCAAAGTTTGATTTAGCCATTAATTTCATTTAGAATCAAATTTTCTATTCATTTATCTTATAGAGCCTTTTTATATAATTTTTTTTATAAAACAATTTTCTTTATGTGTAATAGAATTTTCACGAGATTGTATGCAGTCATAACTTTTTCCAACCAATTTGAATAATATATCCTAGCTTATCAGTTAAATATGAAAGTGGATGTGTGCTCTTTTCAAAATGTAACATGGCACACAGTAAATTAATTGACTTTGGATGATCCAACACAACCAATCCCTATGGCAAATTTTACTGCTTGGAAATCTTCTTGAAAGCAAACTATATGGAAATGCAAGGTTTGATCTATCTTTTTTAATATTTTGAGAAATTTCAAATTGCTTAATTTTTAAAAATGATTTTAATTGGTCTGGATTATCCTTATCAAGAAATTCTAATATCAAAACAATTAAGCTTTCAATATTTGCCCATTCTTTTTCTGAAATTACTGTTTCATTGTTTCATTATTGGAATTTGTAGCAATGCTATTATCTTCATTTGGTAAAGCTTCTTCACTATCTATTCTTATTCTTTTGGGATTTTGTATTTCTACTTCATTTATTTTTCTGGATGATTTACAATAGTTCCATCATTATTATTGTTGTTGGCTTTTTAAAATAAACCTTCTGATTTTTCTTTGAATATTTCATTGTAGAAAAAACTCATTGGACTCAGTTTTTCTATTGCAGTCTCCCTCTATTTTTCTTCTATCTCTTTCTTGTGATACTTTTATAAAGTCTCTTCATCATAGAACAGCTATAAATCCATTAAAATTAATTTGTAAAACTAAAGTTAACATTTACTACTTTTACTGAGGCTAAGAATTAACAAATATTGTGCAACAGAATAATGACTTTCTCATATTAAAACACATTATAAAATGTAAATAACTTATTGAAAACAATAAAAATGCACAAAAACTTCATAGAATGTTAAAACTCACTACAAACACTTTATGGTAAAATATGCACATAGTAGTGTCAAAACTGTAGTGTTGAATTATACAGAAAAGCTTGTATGACATTAAAACACTTATAAAGTTTCATGGAAGGCATGATGCCATGGCAAAACCAAAATTTGGGAAGACAGTATTTTGCATTTTGAGATATTATAACATAGCAGAACGATCATAAAATACAGGTTCTTGTTTATTTATACATGTGGTGGCTGACTATAGTATTTCAAATTTGATGTTTTGCTATAAGAGTATATTTTTAAAGTATATTCAATTTCCATTTTGATACCCTCAATGTTATGGAGTCCAGGACATTGGTCTCTCACCCTCCCCTCTATGAGACCCTGATCCTACTTTCTTATTTTCATCTGCTAACTCTTGCAACATTTCCTGAACCTCTGAAATATTATTTGCAAAAACAATTACATCAATATATAAAATTTAGAAGGCTTAAATATTCTCCAGCTACTTTAAATCCTTTACCTTCCCATTTCAATCTATAAAATACTTCTTGCAAGACTGTTGTAAAAAGTTTTGGAGATATTGAGCCATCCTGCCATATACCCTTCTTTGTTTTATTATGCTATCTAATCATTGATGCTACAATTTGATACATATTCTTCAAAATATAACAATATGCTGAGTCTATATCCTGATGATGCATTTAGCCACTGAAGAAATGCTTATAGAATCAAATGTCTTTACATAATTGACAAATGAGATATTTATTTATGTAGCGCAATGTATATAAATTGTAATAAACTAAAGATCAGCATTTCAAGCTAATGTACATGTGCTTTTTTTTATGAATGTTAATAATAAATAAATAAATATGTGCTAGTATTAAGAGATAGTGATCATGTGATGCTTAATGGTTTAATAAATAAATACTTTCACTTGCAACACAAGATAAAGTCTTTGCAAAAGAATAGAATGAATCCACCTATTCTTTCAACCCAAATGCTTAAGTATAGGCAAATCTTAAGTACTGGAATTTGGGTTGAAAGAATAGGTGGATTCATTCTATTCTTTTGCAAAGGCTTTATCTTGTGTTGGAAATGAAAGTATTCATTTATTATTAACATTCATAAAAAAGCGCATGTACATTAGCTTGAAATGCTGATCTTTAGTTTATTATAATTGACAAATTCAAAGTATAATGGCAACTCATATTTATTGCTGCTATCTATAAATTTTCTCAATTCCACTGTTCTAAAATCATTTATAATCCATTGTTCTTTTGGTTGGTTAAAATTCAAAGATTGATATAATTATATTGGTAAAACTTTTGTATAGAACTAATAAAAAGACTGGTAGATTGGTAATTTCTAATATCTTCTTTATCATCTTTTTTAAATATTACTGAATTTTTCCAATAATCTTCATATTTATCATTTAGGTATTTAGTATTTAATTTTATCAACAAATTTGCCTATTTCTTTACTTGCTTCTTTTTTGATATTGATTACATTTTCATTTTACATGTAGTTTGTCTCATTTTGTTTAAAATCTGGGCATTTCTTGTTCTTTATTGTTATGTAATTCTTTGTGGAATTCTTCTACTCATTTCATAATGCCACCTCTCTTTTTAATAATAGTTCCATTAGCTTTTCTTATTGCAGAAATAAGTTTCTTATTAATGCCAAGATGTTGTTTTATCCTTTTGAAATTTTTATTTTCTTCTATAGTTTTCCTTGCTAATTCATAATTATATATTCTTATAGCATTATTAAAATCTTTTTCATTTTATTTTACAAAATTCTAGATATTCAATTCTTTTTAATAGATTATTTTTATATATATTCATATTTCTTCTTTTTTCATAAACTGCCATGTCTCAGTAGAAATTTTATTGGTCAGTTGCTATTTTTTTTTTTGCATATTCTATCTTTGTTGCAGTTCTCAATAATATATCAGTTATCTTTTTTTTATTCAGGAAAAGGAAAGTGCCACTGATTACATATAAGATTTACATAGATATCATTGTATACAAAGTTAACATAGCAAACAGTTATCTTTTAATTCATATTTGAACTATTTCCAAAATCTGTTAACATTTTTAAATGATTTTCAAATTCTAATGTAAATTCATTGGAATGTTTCTGAAGGTTAGAATATCAACTGATTTGTGTCTCTAATTTTGCATTAATGTGTATCTGATATTTCATAATCGATGATCAATTTCTGTATTAAATTTATTAAGAATAGTACAATCTTGGAATACAAATTTTACGGTAGTCAAAATACAATACAATTCTAGTATATCTTCACTTGTGCTTCCATGTTTTTCTCAAAGAAACAATTCATAAAAGAAAGTTTTTTTCTGCAAATTCCATAAGTCTATGTATTCTCTCATCTATCACTATAACCAAATTCCTACAACATTTTCATCTTTCAATCATTTACTAATTTTAGCATTAAAGACTTCCATTAATATTTACAATATTATTCTTTCTCTTCTTATTTATTATGAATCCTACTCTAATTGTATTTCCAATATTTGTACCTTTGTAGTGTAGAATATATCACTTTTTAAATAAATTTTTAACATTTTTTTTTAACTTTAAAAAGTCCAACAACGTCTCATTTAATATTAGAAATTATATTTTTCTGCCACATTTTGCAATCTTTCTTTATTTAAAAGTGATCTGTAGGTGTAAGTACCTAAGTAAAAGGTTTTCATCAAATGTGAGTGTTGATTTGCAATCAGGAATTTTTAGTTACCAGATATTGCCTTGGTTGATAATTGAGACAACCTTCTGGAAATAAAAGACATAATTTAATTTTATTTGTTAAACTGATACCATGGCTCTTCTGATCTTAAACTTAGGGGTAAAAATTCAATAAATTTGCCTTGCTGGCTGATGCAGGTTGGTGAGAAGTTTATTTATCTTTGTTTACTATATGAAGAGTCAATTAATACTAACAACAGCAATGACAAGAGGGTATGGAATGGACATTAGGAATTTTCCCTGCTAATTTTTTTAAGGCCAGAAAGAGAATTTAAATGGGTTTTTTTCATTTAATAAAAAATCTTTCTGTAACCTTATATTTAATATATGTGAATATATGTTTATCTCCAATTTATGAATACTTTCTTTCAATAATGGCTTCTCCTTCCTGTCCATAGTTGGCCCATAATATTGAACGGTGTATGTTGTTTTTCTAATCTCATAGTTTTAATGAACTCCTAATTAATTAAAAAATATTTACTTTTCATTTTTTAGTAATTAAAGGTTTTGACCATTTGAAACTCTAAAAAAATGGTGTCAATAATAGTGACATTGTAAAATCAAAAAAGGAAGGTCTGAAGAACACATTTTATTTATTTCACATAAAAACAATATGTGTAAATATTTAATATAATACCATAAAAACATTTGCAATTCATACTTTACCACAATACAGAATAGTGATATTATTTTTAATTATGGTTTTATTAATTAATTTGTAAATTTTTATTAATTTATGCATTTGATTATTAATTAATATTTCACATAATATTTTATGTAATTTTTGTATCAGCATTTTTATTAAACTTTGCATTATTATCAAAATCATTACATGATCATCATTTCTTATGCATACACATTCTGTTAATAAAAGTAGAAAGTACTGCCACCCAGTGCAAGCCTTATTAATCAAAACATGCAGGCAGATTTGCACATAAAATTCTTATATAGACCCTACTCATCCAATATCTCTGTGGCTAAAAGTTTGCACTAGATCATAAGATCTAGATGCAGTTCTTTCAGATCCAAGGCTCCTTACTGATAAAAGCCACAATCTAAAAACTACATTGGGGATATTGGATGAGTATGCACTAGACAGAGATTTTATGCACAAACCTACTTGCATTCATTGATTGCTAAGGCTTACACTAGATGGCAAAAATTATGTTGTGGAAATGGGATAGAGCAGATTATGGGTAAATTTAGAGTGGGTAATGTAAAAGAAAGTGGCTAACAGGTTTATCTGGGCATAATTGCTGAGATATTCTTGACTTCGTTTAAGATATAAAACATTAACAAACTACAATAGTGATAATACCTGTTGTCTGTTTTGCCCCAACCTCCCTTCAGTTAAAAACATATATCTTTTATTGTATCTAATTTTATTGTTATAATGGCTTCACTACTTTATTTATTTCATCCTTTATTTAAAATTAAATCAAAATTAATTTCTACAAATAACATCAGTGAAAAGTTGGCCAGCATTTCTTGTGGTAGTAAGCAAATAATTTACAAACAGCTGCCTTAACACTAATATAGTAGTTGATTACTATTTGGAAAAAACGTTTTTGAACTAAATTTTTGAATACTCACTTAACTCTTATGCAATGGTTTCATGTTTTTTCACATATTTTCTCTTCCAGATATCAAAAGAGAAGGTAGTTCACTGAAAATATATCAAAATCTGTTAAAAAGACCAAACTTGTTAGTAATTCAATATATAGTTTCACCATCTAAAACTTGTTTCAAATCAAGATTCTTTTTTGGATGTTTAACCAAATAAGTATTCAATTATGGCTCAAACATAGAGTTTTTATGAAGTTCAAACATTTTTTTTTCTACATTTAAAAAAAAGCCAGCTGGATTTGATCTTTTTATATGCAATTGGAGTCTTATCAACAAATTCAAAGACAAACTATAATTAGAGTGCTTATCTGTTTTATAAATGGCATTTAATAGTCACTGATCCATGTAGACATAGATAGACAGAAACCATGAACTCCATAGTTAATGACTATCAAATTTATGGCTATATTGGTAAAATTGAAGGACTTAATAAAGTCACTAGTGAATTTATCTTCTGATTGAAATCTCTACAAATTGCTTTTATGATATTTTGTTAATAATTAAACTGTCTTAAAAAAATCCATATCCTAAATAATTATTGTTTTTCTTTGCATTTTTGTTG
>JAQFVV010000767.1:0-67500 GCA_028023455.1 Epiperipatus broadwayi | reverse complement strand
TTGTGACATTATTTAATTTAAGATTTAATAAAACAAACTTTTGTTATATGTGTGTACATATGTATGTTTGCATTATAAAACAATTAATAGTTTGTATCTAACTATCTATTATCTAGTTTATTTTAAGTGGATTTGATGTACTGTTTTGGATAAATAAGGACTTGTCTAGACAGGATTGTATGCTACCCTTACAACCATAATATGGAAAAAATAATCCTTTATGCATTACATTACCATGTCAACATAACAGTCAATCTTCTCACTGGGGATATAGCATAATTTAATTTCTGAAAATGTTCATTACAAAAATGTTTTAAATGGTATTAAACATGACTGTATGTGGGTATCAATACCCTCATTATTTGTCTGCAAAAAAAAATGGTTCCAATATACCAATTTTTTTCAAGTTTGAGGGTTTATTTTTGTTCTCTAAATTCTCATAAATATTTTTCCTTTATATTATTCTTTTTCTTCTTCTTATCCTCTGCAGATCCTTCCAACATTTTTTTCAAAAATTTCTTTATCTCTAAGCATATGCTCTATCCAAATTTTTTTATGTGTAATTATTTCTTCAAAAAATGATCTTTTTTTTTTATTTACACTCAACATTTTAACAATTCTAATTTTATTCTCCTTACTTTTCTATCCTTCACCCACTCATTTTTTAAATCCAAATCACTGTTTCAAATAAAAGTATTTAGTAAAAAAAAAAAAAAACATTTAACAAAGCTTTTACTTAATTTTAGCCTTAATTAGTCACAAAATAATATTCTAACTTTATTGAAAATTTGTTTAACCATTACAGTAGCATTCTAAAAGTTGAAAGTTGTCTATACAAAAAGTAAATTAATATATATTTAAAATCATTAATGTACTCTACAGTTTTCCTATACAACAATCATTTTTAATATTTTATTTCTTTCATCTTTATTTAATATTTAAAAGTTAGATGTATTTATTTTATACAAAATCTGTTCTGCAATTTTCATCAGTTCAACACTTAACATGCTTATTCTCAGTATCTGCAAGAATGAAGTCATCATAGAACATACAATTAATTTTTCTACTCAATGTTCACTCTATTCCTATTAAAGCAACACTCATCTAACAATTCCTTCAGGTAATTGCATGAAGATGGTACAATCATTTAACAATATCAAAAAGTCTCTTCTGTATGAAAAATATGCAAATTTTTAAGTCATCTTTCTTTTCCGTATAAATCTTTCTTCTCCAAAATATCTAATAAAATAATCAAATTCGCATTATCAGATCCATTTTCAAAATCAATGAAAAAAATATTGACATCTTTAATTATTTTTATATGTATCTCACTAATAATTTTTATTTTTTCATTGTATCTAATTGTCTTTTTTTTAAAATCCAAACTGTTATATATTCGTTATTTTCAATAACATTTTAGATAAAATCTTCACACTAATTATCAACCTTTTCTCTAAGTAGATTTCTGTTTTGGTGGTCTATGAATACTCTAATTTTTTGATATAAATAGACAGATATTTTCATGTTTTAACTTTTTATTTATAATTTCACATGTTATATTTTAATGCCTTTTCACCCAAATTTTTTATAATAATGTTTTATTTAATTTTGGTCAATGTCCATGTTTTCAGTAAATTGTAGATGATCATTGCATCTATACTTTACCCATTGGTGAAGCCATAATTACATTCCCAATTAAATCAGAGTAGCTAATCAATCAGCTTCATTTTGCCACAAAAAAAGGGAGAAATAACATATTTCAAACTAAGAAAGTATTGTATTTTTTTAAAAAAAAAAAACCAATCTAAAATTAGTTTTACAAACAGATAATGAATAATATGCATGAAAATATGAAAATTATTTACATTTTTAGAATACAGACTTTTGGAAAAATTAAATTAGTGAAGATAATAAGCACACTTCCATATTAAATTGATAGTAATCATTGACAATAATCTCATAAGAAATATAAATCCCAAAAGGTATCCATATTCGCATAATAATTGATAGTAATAAATGTATAAAAATAAATTAAATTTATAAAGCAAGAAGAAAAAGCATAAAACAAAAACATAGAAAGATATTGTCCATCACTGTTTAATGAAAGTAAACATAATTCTATAATAAAATGAATGAGAGTATGAAAAAGCATATAAAAAATATTTAATCTACAAAGACAAGAAAAATTATTTCTAAAAATGTTCATTTACAAAAAATTATAAGTAAACTTTGACTATCATTATTTTCATGCTGTGTACCATTTGGAAACGTGATGACATTAAGATTTATGACAGAGTTTCAAACAAGGCTCTGATTGCCTAAATTTCCATATACCAGAGTGAATTAAAGGTACTTTGCTTCCCATTATGGAACGCTAATGCACCTCTGATTATGTAATACATTTTGATGAATGGCTGAGTTACACAAATTGAAGGTTTTAGTCATTCAACTATCAATCATCATCAGTTTTAACTTCAAACATGTTTACACTTTTTGCAAAAACCCAATTTTACAGAGTCTTACGTTGTTTCAAAATAAATTATTTTGCATTGATCAAAAAAAAGTACAAAAGCATTTTTAAAAAAATACATTATTACTAGGAGATGCTACAATATTCAAATTTATATGTAACATTGATTGAAATAACATACTAATTGTTAGTATTTCTGTGTGCTATGGTGTAATAGAGATGCTGTGCTTTTCATTTTTTAAATAGAATGTACGCTTTGCCTATGATTCATTTTGATGGATGGGCTACTTATACGAATTTAAATGCAAGAGGTTCCCACCATTCAAATGGCAATACACTTTTTTTGCACACGTTTTCATAGAGACTTACTTTAGGTGCATTTTCAAAATAAATTATTTTAATGTTTTTGAAGTTGTAATTATAAATTTTATTAAACGCTCACTATTATTTCAGTAATAGTTTTAACAAGGCTGTAAACCTTAGCAATGAGCGTCTGAAAAAATCGTCACTAGGGACCTCTGTAGGTCTTTAAAACACATGCTTACGCTATGAAGAAAAGACCTACAGAGGTCCCTAGTGACGATTTTTTCAGACGCTCATTGCTAAGGTTTACAGCCTTGTTAAAACTATTACTTTAATGTTTTTGGAAAATATTTTCATTGTCTGTTATGAATATATAAATATTAATTTCATGCTTTTTTCTAAATAAATAATATTATTTTCTTGATTTCAAATATTAATCTCCTCCCCCCCTCTTTATTTTTCTTGTTTTTAATAGACTTTTTAGAAACTTATTAATTACCCCTTATTCTGCTACAGTTTGGCCTATATATGTTTGCTCCATCACTGAATAGAGCATACTTGTAATTTTAAAAGAATTTAGTAGTTTATTTTCTTTTACATTATTTAAAATCAAGAGCAGATATTTAATTGCTATTTTTTTTTTCACAAAAATTAATTTGTATCAATCACTTTGAAGTATACATTCTATTTCATTTTTGCTCTTTATGCAATAAAATTAATGTGTTTAAATTATTCTGTATTAAAATATTTAATGACAGGGAAAGTTGAGATAACTAAACAACCAAGAGATAAATCAGTCTGTATTTTTCGGTCATGCCACCATTTATTTGGCAATTACAATATTTGAATATACAATTTAATCGACTTTTTACAGTATTCCTATTTACATAATAATACCCAAACAAAAATGCCTAGATAATACAACTTTTGTTTACGTATTTGATTCTAATTTCATTCAATGCTCTACATTTATTATTCAGTAAAACCATCTTTTTAAGCCATACTTTTTATAAAACATAATAAACTCTATTTAAATCTAAATTCTTTTATTTATTAGAATGTGCTTTAAATAATTAAGTTTTACTATACATGAATATAAATTTTGTCATATGGTTTGATTACTGAGATTCCTATCAGAAATTTCATTATCTAGTGATCAACAATGTCAGATATTTTATTTCACATAATAAAAGTTTATGTGACATCTTTCTCTTTCAGTAAAAAAAATAACATTCACCATTGCACATACTATGTATATATATATAATTTAATTACATATCACAAATATATAATAATGATAATGTTATTTTTTTACACTATTTATAGAAATGCTTGAATATTTCCAATGGCAATGTTTAATTTTTAAAAAAATTAACCAATCTTTTGCTAGATAAATGTTTTTGTCAATCAAACATGATGTGATCAGTAACTTAGGAAATCAGTTGAGACTTCAAAGAACATTCACAATATTTGACATAATGCTAAAGTTTGAATACAAATTTGTCAACTTACTAACTAAATTTGCATATACGTTTTAAGAACATATTGAACTTAGCTAAGCATATTTAATAATGATTAGATGATATGTTTGTTGGAGTCTCACTGATTTCCCAAGCTATTGATAATGCCAGGTTTGATTGACAGGAATATTTATTTAGCAAGAATTGCTTGATTTTTTTAATCAAACACTGACATTTGAAACATTGAAAAATGTATATAGAGAGTGTAAGTAAATAATGCTAACATTATTACATATTTGTGGTATTTAATTACATATTTAAAATATTTACTTGAAAATAAAGTTACATTAAAATGAGTTGTTTAAAAGCTCTGCCTTCTTTAATAATATTAAACCAATCCAAAGGAGGTTAAGTTAAATTATCACTAAAATTGTATTCAAATTTTAATATCATGTTGAACATTACAAGCATTCATATGAAATTGAATTGTTATTTCTGTTTTCTCAACTGATTTCCTGATCTACTGATGAAGTCGAGTTTGATAGAATTATATATCTAGAAATCTTGAAATATCGTAAAATTTCTATTGAAGACATATCCATATATATATATTTAATGATTGTTATAGATAGAAAGATTTAATGTATGAAGTTATTCTTTTATAATTATTTAAATAAAAAGCACTTAACTTAAAACAATAATAGCTAAGGAAAACCAACTGCCCCAGGTCAAATATTATAGTAAAAACTGTTATGTTTGATGCATTCAAAAGTAGAATCCTTTTTTAATCCCACTCTAAATGTAATTTAGATAACAAAGCACTAAAATTTAGATTTATAGGTGTAAGAAATCAAAGTATAGAAACTTTTCAATTTTCTTACTTATTATGAATTGTAATTACAAAGAGGAAGGTTGTTTGCTATATTTTGATTTTTTACATCTATAAATCTAAATTACCATGTTTTGTTTTCTATATTACATTTAGAGTCGCGTTTAAAAGAGGGTCCTCCTTTTGATCAACTCTGTCAGTTTTCACTTTAACACTTGATCTGGGATAATTGATTTTCATTAGCTACTGTTCTAAGTACTTTCTATTTAAATAATTATAGAATGGATAACTCCACATATTAAATCTTTCCATATATATATACACACACATACACGCAGTAAATGTATAAATATGTATTGGAAATTTTTAAAAAGGCTCAGAAATAAGGGGACTGAAATTTAGAACATCCTTATCATCAGACATATAACAATTTTTCATAGTAATAGAAAGCCAATGTTTTTATGATCTCATTTATCTTCTTCAAGGCTGATATGTCCTCAAGAGATTAAATAATAGCTTTTTTGTCTCACAAGCAGCAATAATTTTCTAGGTTTATTAATAAAACATCAGTCAGAAACAATTCATATGTTTATTGTTAAGCTTTTTCTATTTGTAATCTAATAATAAAAAAGCAATGATTAACGATACTAGAAAAGACTCATAATTTTTTTATTATTTTAGAAACCATTACAGTAGTTACACTTATATATTGCCCTGAAGAATATAAATAAGACTTTATAAAAATAATATTTCTTCACTTCTGTGAGTAATATTTTATTCCTGTGGATCAGACTCTTATTACAGACTTTTAGCTAAACCGTTGGTTTTGATCTTACAATACTGAAGATTCCTAAACTGTGTTTCTTAAAACTTTTTAATTTCATCTTTTAACCATGAAAACCTTCAGTAATATATATTGAAACAATTATATCAGGGATAGGAAACTTCTGTCCCTTGAAAACCTTTAATATGATCTGTGGACATTTTTAAAAACCTATATAAAGTGGCCCTGTATAAAACTTCTATTTAAATACACACATAATGCAAATATTGAATTAAGAGTTAATAATCTACAAAGCACATATGTTGTGTGAGTTGCAGAAGCTATACACCTGAAAAATATTAATCACTCAGGTAAGGCTGAGCACTTTCGAGATTCCATGCATCATACACATAGCCATGTTAATAACTGTGATATTGTTAGTATTAGACTTAATATATGCAAATTAAATGCAAATGAGCTACATAAGTAAAATAGAATATTTATTTTCTCAACTACAACTTTTTTTCCCAACCTTTATAATGATTCTAGTTCATTCTATTATGCATGCGATATTCTAATAATTTTTTTATTTTATGGAATCTGTCTGACTACAGATTTAATCTATAATAGTGAGATATTTTTTTTATTTGTATAGTGGTTTTAGCAGATGAAAAATAAAACTCAAATTTTATTTCATTTTATTATTATTGCTTTGTATTTAATTTTCTTTTATTAGCATGGTTACTCTGAGTAAGATATAAAAAAATTAACATAGAAAATCTGCATTTCAAAAGAAATGAACCAACACATATTTTTTATATTGAAAGAAATAGTAAATTGATACAACTGATGTCTTAAAAGTATTTCTATTTATAAAGAACACACTATTTATTAAATTATTCTGATTATAACAAAATTTTTGGAGAAGAAAGAAATATTAAAATCAAAAACTTGAAAAGGAGCTTCATCAAGTGGCTGATTTGTTATTTCAAAAAAAAAAAATAGATTCAAAAACCATTTTCTAATGAGAAGTTTATAAAAGACTGCATCCTACCTGTTGTAGAATTAATCTGCCCAGAACATAAAAAGACATTTGCAAATATAAATGTTACAAAAAATAATTACAAGATAAATTGAAAAAGTTATAATTAAATGTGTAAAAGTCATTATTGTTTTTAATTTACAAAAAATTTATGACCCTCATCTTAAAAAAAAAAATTGATCTAAAAAGAATAGATTAATTAAATTTTTAATCAAATATAACAGGCTAATTTTTAATTAAATAATTTTTTATGGTTTGCAAATGATATTAAAAATATCCAAATGGCTTTTGTCAGAAAAAAGATTCCCCCAACCTTGAGTTAGATCAAAATGATAATTTAATAAAAGAGAGAAGAAGAAGAAGAAGAAAAAGAAGGTTATTATTATTATTATTATTATTATTATTATTATTATTATTATTATTATTATTATTATTATTATTATTATTATTATTATTATTATTATTATTATTATTATTATTATTATTATTATTATTATTATTATTATTATTATTATTATTATTATTATTATTATTATTATTATTATTATTATTATTATTATTATATAGTTAATTAGTTTTTCTTTACTAGAGATAAATAAATAATAGTTGTTAAAACAATAGAATACAATTTTTATTTTTATTTTAGATAGGGAACATGATCATAAAAAGAGTGAAAGCATGTAAAATTGGTTAACACATATATTAGCATATTTTTTGTTTAATTATAAAAAATATTAGTAACAATGGTTAATCTTGGGAAAGTAAAAAATGAAGATTAAAAAAGTAATTACTCTGATTAATAATTAATTTGTTAAAAAAAATATTAGTCTTTAAAATTTTATTTGCTATTTTATTTTTATTTACAATAATCAGTTTTATTGAATAGAATGTTATGCCAGAAAGCTGGTGATGAAAACTAGTAAAATAACCTAGATTTTTTAAATAAATTATCATTTTAAGAATGCTTGAAAAAAACTCTATATTACAATAAAGACATAATAATAATAATTACTAGTATTTACTATAATCAAATATGAATATTAAAATTTAATATTAAAACTGGATTTTTGATCTACATCAACTAAATATAAATATAATCAAAGTGAATTATTCTGATTTATAACATAATAGAATATATTATTACCAGTTTTATAATTGAGTAAGATTAAGGTCTTATTGGCTAACTATAAACTTAATACAATAATTAACCAATCAATAACAATTTAAATAAAACACAAATATTTGACTATGATATATTCTCACTAATTATTAAATCAATGCTGATAAAATTTCTATTTTAATATGATTGTTAGTTGTAATTAACAAAATTGTTACAACTTCTAATTATTCATTAAATATCCAATATCAAATTTAGTAATTTATGATCATGCCAAGTTTATACCTAGTTAGATAATAGCTATTGAATCCAATACAAAAAATGATTTATATAATCATACTCACCAATCCTGAAATTTGATTTCCAAATTATTTTATGGTCATCTCAAATAACATATATGATATAGTCAGTTGATCTTGTCCTTCTTGAATGCTATTAATCAATAAATTCTTATTGCACAACTGAACAATAATTAGACATGTTTTCTTTAAGTTAAATTAAAATTTATTACTAAATGAATATCAATTATATAATAAAAAATATGTGTATGATGAATAAATCATAAACAATTAATATATACAACTATGATCTAATTGTACATATGATAGATCATTAGTTGACATTAATTTCATATTTAAATAGGTGATTACACATCAATTATCATCTGTTGGAAACCAAATACAAAACATATATGTTGATGTATCACAAATATGTTGTGGAATATTTACACTTTCTGAAATATTGAGTTCAAGATATATTTTTTATACTTCATATAAAAATATAGTTTATTGAAGTTTTATATATATATATATATATATATATATATATATATATAAAATTTATATCAACATATAAATAGTTTTATATATATATATATATATATATATAAAACTATTTATATGTTGATATAAATTTAAGAGAACAAAATAAATAAATACTTATTATGATAATCCTTTTTGAATTCCTAATGCAAATGATACAAATGAAGTTAATTTGTAATCACTAAATAATAAAAAAAATATTTTAAATTAAAATCATAATCACTATACTGCACAATATAAGTTTAAACTTAAAAAAATGTAATGTTCTTATATTTAGATATGTGAATGGATTTCTATTTAACCTAAAATGATATACTATTTATCAATAAAAACTGCATTTTAAATGAAGAAAAACAAAAAATTATATAGCAGTAATAATGATAAATATAAACAAATGACCTGAGTTATAGTTTTTACGTATGGTATTTTCAGAATTCCAGAATAGCATCATAGTTCTAATGTTTATATCAAATCACAATCCAATAGTAAATCATTGTTCCAAAGAAGATATAAATATTCAAGCACATTTTGTCGATTCAGATATTTTGTATGTATATATATACATATATATAGTGACCCTCTGAATGGGCACAAGCAAGTAAGTCATAGTATATCAATAGTGAGTAACCACATTGTATTTTTAAAAAAATGAAATAGCCTTAAGATTTTAAGATTTTGCTGGAAATTGTTTATAGCTTTAGATGTTCATTGCTTATGCATTTTGATTAACCATTTTATAAGCATTTATTATTATTATTATCATTAATGAAATATTTAATGTAAGAAAGAGGGGTTATTTATTATAGGAATTAGTATATTTTGTCAGGAGGATGCAAGATTATTTTATGTTAGTGTCTAATATTTGTTTGAATGTTTTCCTGATCTATTGTTTCAGTGACATCCATCCATGTTCAGATATTGATTAGTAAAACATGTTTAACCTATAGCTAGATTAGTTGTATTTAGACAAGATAATTTAATATTTATATTACAGTGTATGTGCATGAGTGTATATTTGTATTATGTTTCATTTCATTTTCATCTTTTAATAACATTAAGCAATAGTACATTTAACATGAAGACATCTAAATTACAGTAATCATCGTTAATAATTTTACAAATATTTTTTTTATTTTTTTTTATAATTAATGGATATTTGGATCAATGGATTATTTTACAAATTAAATAAATTATTAATCATTTTTGTTTAACAGTTAATTAATATTCATTTATTTCAAGTTTGTAAAAAGCTATTTTTATTTATTTATTATTTTGTCTTGATTTAACTGTGAAGGTTAAAATGATTTTTTTTGTTTTGGAGAAGATTTTTTGCATATTAAATTAACTTCTGGTACAAAAGGTGGAGTAACCTTTTGAGTGCAGATGACCTTTTGATGGAAGGA
This sequence comes from Epiperipatus broadwayi, assembly GCA_028023455.1. Lineage (NCBI taxonomy): Eukaryota > Metazoa > Onychophora > Udeonychophora > Euonychophora > Peripatidae > Epiperipatus > Epiperipatus broadwayi. Next base: position 57,292 of record JAQFVV010000767.1, on the reverse strand, counting down.
AAGAGATGTCTATTTAACAAATAGTCTTTATTAAAAATTGCTCATTATTGATGTAATTGCAGCCAGTATATTCTTCTCTGCTGTAACAAATAGATATTTCTTCCAGATGTCAAATTAATTTTAAAAAAGCTTTAAAGTAAACTTTAAGAAGGGTCTTCAATTAGCATGTTAGGCTAAAAATATAAGAAGGTACCTCAGTTTTCATTTCTTTACCTCATTTAAATGTTTGAATTAATCATTTTTTGCTTATTACTATTTTTAAAATGTATATCTATAATATTAAGCTTGCGTTACTTTATTTATTTATCATTAAGAAGGAAGATAGAATGCATGAACTTTATAATCATATAACTAATCTACTTGTATCTTATTATATCGTTTGGAAATGTGTGCAGAACATTTTTACAGAATTTATTTTAATTTTCCATTATATCCTATATCATACTTCTACAAAAGTTAAATTAAAATTACAGGATATGTGTATTTTAAAATAACATGCTATACTTCAATTCATTATGGAAAAATGACTTTATTTATTTATTTGGTATTCCTAAAATAATATGTGCTTTTATGAAAATAAAATAAAATATGAATTATCCGGAATAACTAAAGGATACTACTTATTAAATATGTACTTAAATCGGATGGAAGGATGGGAATGCAGTATATTTCTGTTCTCTTCGATATGGATGCATTATAAAATAAATTATTATTAATTGTGGAATTATCAACATAAAAAGACATACTAATTTGCAATGTTTAAAAATAACTATATGTATGCTAGCTTATAAATATTGGAAAAATAAATGTTATTCAAGAAGTCTATAAAGGATAATTGCTGATTTCAAAACTACTATGGAATGAGTTAAATAATTGATACCAATGTAGCTGAAAATGTCTTTCATATTTCTGTCATGATAAAGACTGATTACTTACATGTGATGTAGTAAGCTTAATTAGTTAGGCTATGAACATTGGAGATACTAGATCAAATTTAAATTATGATTTTTTTTGTCCTACAGAAATTCGTTTTATGTTTCGTATTCTTAATAAACATGAAGTTAGTTTTGGAATCTATCTCCATATTGTTTAATAAACTTGGAGGAGGACTTTGCAAGTGAACTTTTTATTTTAAGTCAAAGAACAAATGACTTTTGTTTTCTTTATTTTTTTTATTTTATTACTTGTCATCATCAATGTATATGAGAGACAGATAGGCATATTTATTCTTATGTTTTGCTTATAATTTTGTGCTATTATAAACTTCTAGATCATCTCGGAATGCGTATTCACAAATTGTGAATACGCTGGTACAAATTGATTTTATTCAAATATGTTTTATGTTTCTTTTAAGAAGGTAAAGGAAAGAAATGTATTTCTTTTTTCTCTTTTATTATATTGTTAAAGAGAGGTGTATATTATTTTGTATATTTTCTTATCTCAAAGTAAGAGTTCTGGCTTCTAAATCAACGAACATATAATAGAAATAGTTGGATAGAGATGGTAAAGAAATATCATTCGTAATATTTATGATTATTAAATTTTAAAAATAGCTTAAAGTTTATTCAGAATTAAAAGTTATATTTTAATGTATTAATTAGTCACCATGTTGCTTGCATAGTATATAACTTAGAATTATTTTTTTATATATAGTCTTATTTACATGTGTGTGAGTCTACTCTGTGCAATTATTACATTTACTTAATAAAAGTTCAATTTATGGATATTCTACATATAGATTTCGGATGTTGTCATATTCTAAAGAACTGAAAGGGTTTGTAGGTTACCTGTATGTATTTATCTGCCAGTGTGTATATATAATGTTAAACATGTAGAAGAGCTTTGGGAATGGAAATTACTCTGGATGCATTCTATGTTTGTAGGGATAAGAGATTTTGCCTAAGTAGTATATTTTAATAATTTTCCATGAGTAGAGACTATTTTATATTGTATGCATAGTATAAAGTGATAGTTTTGAAGATGAGTTATGTTTTCTTATGGTGTTGGTGATGAGGAAAAATACCACACCAATAGTATATTTCAGAATTAGATGAGTTATGTTGAAGTGTTAAGCAAAGAGTTTATTTGCTCCTCATGTGAATTTCCCTTGGAACGTTTAGTTTGTATAATCATGAAATATAGCTCTGTGTTATTTAGTATGTGGCCAGATAAATAGTTAAATTAAATTCTTGATATAATATTAGTGTCTTATTTTGTTGGTTGGTTTACGACATTGTCCGAAATAAAGTAATTGTTTAGTATTTCCTCAATAACTTGAATGTGTAGAAAAGATTGTTTTTTATTATTGTTGCTGAAGATATGACACACACGCGTAATATAAACAATATCATGAATATAAAGATATAATGTTATTGAAATTAAAACAGGAAATAAAAGCTTTAAAATACATTATATTCATTTAACATAAAGTTATAAATCATCAATCATTAGAATGGATAAGATTTTATTGCTATGCGTGAAAAGTGTATGTAATTAAAAATGATTATTTAATTAGTTATAGAAGGTTCCTTTGTTGATGGCCAAATATGTTAATTTGATTTATCTCATTAATCGATAGTAAATCCTCACAAAATATTTATTGTACCAATAATATGATATATTATTTAGTTAATGTCATGTTTAGATGAAACGCTTAAGCAACGCAGGTATTCAAAGTCAGAATATTCAAGTTTTTGTTTGTTAATTTTGCTTTCAAAAAGGTATGAATAATAAATAATGTAATATAATAGGGTTAATCCCAAACTGATGTCCAAAGATTTATTTGAGAGTTAAAATTATTAAGACAAGTAGCCTTATTGTAAAATTAATTATATTAAATTAAATATTCAGTATAATAAATGATTTGTTTATTTATTTAAAACTGTGATACGAGTTATTCTTGTATATATTCGGGTACTAATTTCCACATCTCCACATTTCATACATCTATTATCAAATAAATATATTGTTTTATAGCTATGATATTAAATATGCTGGTATCTGATAGTATTGTTTCCTCAATCCAAACATTATAAGAGACATTGCCACTTGATAAACGTATAAGAAAGGTTGCCTAGTTAATGTATTGGTTAGATGATGATGTGAGATTAAAATAAACCCTATTTCCATCATTATCTAATTGCTAAACACAGTAAAACATTTAGTCAATTTATCTCATTACATTTTATTATAAGTTAGAATTATAAATTATGGGCCAATGTATTTTCTTTAATTCAACTGTGTTTTTTTTTTAAATTCCCTGAGATCTTATTGCATATTCCTTGATCGGCATTAAGGTAGCTGTTTAGATGATGATATGCCAAGTCATAGAATTGTTTAGTGATATAATTATATCAAGCTGATATATGTTATACTTGGATGATGGAAAAAATTAAGTTGAAAGGATATTTTAATAGTCTGCGCAAATAAACATTGTTATTCTTTATCATGCAGTTAATTAACAAAAGGATTTTTATTTTATTTAATGTCTTATAATATTTCTTCCTTCATTTATTTATAATTATGTATTTTATGAACTTCCTGTAACCTCCCACTGAGCTGAGCTGAATGTAGACATAGGTAAAGAGTCTCAGTAAATAATTTTATATCAGATATGTTGTTATATTGTTCTATTCATTAGTAGAACTGGTGCCCTGGGCATTTACTCATATAATGTATATGAGCAGTGTTGTGAGTGTAGGTTATTATATATATGAGTGTATACATATGATAATATATATATATCTGGATATATATATATATATATATATATATATCCAGATTATCCTTTCATATAATTATTATCAGTTTGTATTCATGATGATATGGATAAATATCCTTTCATGAGCAAATATTTATCTCAGAATATTATGAATGAATAGATGCTAGCTTTATCCAGAATGATATAATGGAAAATTAACCCAATCCATGTTTTAAATAAAAATAATTAATCAATCTATTAAAATTACACCAACAGGTTAATATGATTTCTGTACACATTCTGATGTTGTTAGTATTATATTCTGTTTTTAAAATATAAGTAACATTCATTTTAAAGAATAGAAATATTCAGATGGTTTATAATGCAATGAAACATTTTTGGTTACATTTCATTTTTATAATAAATTAACATTCCTCATAAATTGTCAACAAGCTGTTTGTTCATGGGCAGATAATATTGCTTTTTACCCCTGTATTTTGTCCAGTTAACTATATACTTTTAAAATAAATAAAAGAAAGTTATGTAAAGAATTTTAGATGTGCTTCTACTGAAACTAAAGCAGGAGATAGTTATTCAGTCTTATTTATAGCTTTTTTCATTAATATCATACAAAACTATAGTTATGCTCCAAATTAACTTTGGTCAATTTTAAGCAGCATCTCTTTAATAAAAATTGTATTATACAACAAATAAAACAGATAATTATTATATGCAACAAACATTTATGTTTCAATAATATAAATATAATAATAATGTGAAAGCTAAACACCTTGTGTTTGAGAATTGATAGTCCCATGTGATGTCATTATTCCATCTGATTGGCTGTCACGTAAGCATGTTTAAAGTGTATCGGTTTGAAGGTGTTTAGCTTTCACGTTATTATAATATTATCTGTTTGCGTTTAAATTTAATAATATAAATAATAATTTTCATTCTAAAATAAATTAAATAATTAAACCACCTTCTCAATATATTATATTAGGAATATATTTTTATACATATCTTCACAGTATAATATTATACAAACAAAAAGGACAAATATATTTAAAATATTAAACATTTAGTTATATCGTTTATAATTTACTAGAGTGAATGCAGTAATGAAAAGAAACATACAATAATGAAAGAATGAGAATTTTATCCAAACTATATATTTTACTATTTACATGTTCATTTTCTTTTTTAAAATGAATAAAATTAATTTACAATTTTACATAATACAATTAATAATAAACAATTTTATACTAATATTATTGTCATCATAGCAACACACTTCGATGCTTCAAATGCTAACATATCCACCATCAAAAGCAAACAAGAAAAACAAATTTATGACTGACATTTTACCACATATTAAAATTCATTTCAAATTTCAGTAGGTATATATATATAATACAAAAGGAATTTTTGATGGAAATTTGAATTTCAGTAGGTATATATATATAATACAAAAGGAATTTTTGATGGAAAGACTATTCCTGTGTAGTATATTTTATCCCTTGTTTATTTGTAAGAAGGTCTACATAGGTCAGAGTAGTTTGAGTTTAAATGAAAGAATAAAGTTTCATAAAAATAGAGTTAAAAATAGATACCTTAGTTCTGCTTTGTATGTCCATGAAAAAGATACAGGCCACACTATTAATTTTGATGAAGCTAAGGTTGTCTTCTTTGAGAGAAATGAAATCAATAGAAGAATTAAAGAATCTTTATTATTAACAATTTATGTTTCTGAAGCAATTAACTTATTTAAGAGTTCTTTTAATATTAAGGGTGGATGGGAAGTGAATGGATTTGTGGGTAATATTTAATATTATATATATTGTGTAGTTTTTTACACTTGAGAAGTCTGCTTGTAGCAGTGAAACCTTTGGTTGTGTTTTAATATTTTTTTGCTAGTTTGTTTGAATTTTGGTTTTGGGGTAATTTTAATTATATATATATATATATATATATATCAACACTTAATAAATTAAATAATATATATATATATATATATATATATATATATATATATATATATATACTTATATATATATAGTTATAGTAACCAAACACCCCCCCCCCCCCCCACCAAAAAAATCCCTCCCCCCCCCTCTCTCCCATACAAAACCCATATTTAAACAATTTTTTTTTCCCTTTTTTTTTTTTTAAAAAAAATTATTATAAATTATTTTACCTTTATTACTTCTAATTTTATTAATAACTATATATGTGTGTCGACGACTTTACGTGGTCGTCACAATATATATATCACCAACACTAACAATTACCTGGGGGCACCAATTCTATGAATCATAGAATAGAATGTTTATTTAACTTTACCTAAATCTATTCATGAGGCTCTTAATTAAAGCTTTCACCTAAAACTAACTCAGTTGAGGGATACAGAGGTGTATGAGGTGTACAATGTACATTAGATGTGGGAGAAAATATTATAACTAATAGGAATAAACATCTATCAAGTTCTATGCTAAACAAAAATGAAATTGGTAAAATTCTACCAGCTAAAATTAATTAATAATACTCTATATTTCACCTCCTCCCATCATCCATATGCACTGAACAACCTCTACTATATTATACAATTAAACTAATAACTAAAATAAAATAAAAAATAATATTTCAGAAATTGTAATGTATAATTCACTAGATCTAAACTCAAACTAAACTTATCATTACTAAATTTTAACTACTCACTAATCTAATCTGGTTAAATGAATTTATTATCTAATCTAAATTAAAATTGAAGATCTCAGGGAATTAACTTATGGTATGATTTGATCTAACATTTCTATACCTCAATATTATTATTTAACACTATGAAAATAATATTATAAACCAAACAATACCCTAATTAGATACTTGCAGTTAGATAATGAAAGAAATCGGGCACATTTTGATTTCAATTCATCATCTAGACAATTATTAAATAACAAAACCCTTTTAAAATGATCAGTAGGTAATGGGCACCTGAGATTTATTATAATTAAATAAAATACAATTATGTTACATTAAATAAAATAAATGTATAAGCATGTGTGGAAGTGTGAAACACGAATGAATGCTATAGAAGAAACTCCAAATACAAATTTAGATAACAAAATATTTATTAATCAAATAGAAAATAGCTAAATCTACATTTACTTTTCTTTTATTGGTATGAACACAAATTCCAAAGGGATTTAATATCTTCAGTCACAGTTTATACAAGAATAAATACTACAACATAATCTGTTGACTTTTACATCTACTATATTTCATTTATCAGAACATTTTGATAGATTGGTAAAACATTTTTATTTTTAACATTAAATGAATTAAATGAAACCATATCATTTACCATAAAAGAAATGGCCTTTTAGCTATCAGTGATTCTGATAGACTTATACAAAAGTAATAAAAATAATAAAAATATGTAGCCTTACACTTCTAGTAACTGATTACCAAATTAACTTTTATTCAGCATTTTTCTGAACAACATTCATTTACTAATTAAAATTTATAACAACAACATAGATTAAGCTGAACAACACTCATTTACTAATTAAAATTTATAACAACAACATAGATTAATATTCTAATTACTGAACAAATTAAGATTTTGCATTGTTACTTTAAAAGTATCTTAAATAAAATTAAAATAAGGGGATTTAAACTAGGAATAATATTGGACTATCTTACCAAAAAAAATAAATACTTCTATTAATTAAATGTATTTTTCCTTGTAATTTTGAAGTAAAGTATTCTATTGAATAATTAGGTTCTGCTTTGCCAAAATAAAGTAAATCATTGTATTCATTAACTATGTTTTATCTTTGCTTGATTATTTATAAAAATTATGATTGAATGATAAAAAATCAATGAGATGAAGCTTAAATGATTACTACAAAATGTTTTAACATGATAAGTAAAGTTCTACATCAATAATGAATTTTTTTATATCTCAAAATTAACAATGTGTGCATGAATCTGTATTATGCTGTATGTCAAAGACAATAAATAATTAATGTTAATCAATCTAATCGGTTTGCTTATGATATTTCAATATAATCATAATACAGATGAAAGCGAAGATCAATCAATCTTTATTTATTAACTACAATACAGCTGTTTTATAAGACACTATACTTTCTTTTATTCTTCTTTTTTTATCCATAAACTATCAAACACTAGGCTATAGCATAAGCTGGAAAACATCCAATACACACATGGGATAAAAGATTTCTATAATTCAAATCAGATTCCAAGTCTATCTTTAAGACTAAATAACTGGTGGAATAACTCATCATCAAATGAAAATTAGGGAGATAACATCTCTAGCTTCATACACATTTAATTCAATATATCAAATATAAAAGGAGGACTCAATCCACTCCTATCAAAATACTACAATACATGGAAAATAAAGGATTACTCAATCCTATACACTACAATACCCTGGGCAAACTACCCATATTAAATATTCAACTAAAAAAATACACTGACTCAATCCCATAAAATATTATAATCATTGTGAACTTTATAGCATATAGCCACAAAAATACTTTTCATTCAGTCATAACAAAGAAATAATAATTCTCTCTTAAATAACTTTCTAATTCTTCAAAATGATTGATCATCTTTTCCTTCCGAATCCGATTGATTTAAAATCATTTTTACTTGCAATTACATATAATTATAAATAAGTTTAATAATGGACACACATATGTATAAGCATATAATATACAGACCATTTAAAATCACAGTAAGCAAAGAATTACTGTTAAAATATTAATTATTACTGTTAGAATTAATAAAGAATAAATATCTTATATCTGACAATATTTAGGACTTGGTAATGTTATAAGAATGATTGGAGAACAAAGTAGTAATTACTGTAGACAAAGTAAGACAAAATAATTTTTGTAAATATATTGATATTGGCATAAACCTGTAGTAAAATTGAACCTAGATAAATAATGAAAATTGTATATTATAGATGAAATAATTATTGAAAATACTAGTTTTCTAATTTATAAAAAGAAATATATTTGGTAAGATTTAATATAATGAACTCTTTTTTTTAAAATAATTATTCACCCTTTTGAACTATAAATGGACTCTTCCATTGGTTTTACCACAGCGTGTGTTACTAACATATGACCAAATTTATCTTAAAATAATAACAATAATATAAAAATTACCAGCATAATGTATTCTTTCACTATGCTATTTGAGACGTTCTTGAAGAAGAAAAAATATAATAATGCATATAATAAACATATTTTAACTAATACTAATTGTCTAAACACTATTAAATAAAATAAAGTTCTCTTCTTTTTTCTTTTCTTTCAAATGAAATGAAAAGTTTATGAATAGTTTTACATGACTTTTCTTGTCATGTCTCCAAATAAATAATAAGGATACTGAACGATAAACACATAAGGATAAATATTGATACAAAACAACACATTTCCTGCAGGAGAAACAAAACAATATTTTGTTGAATCCATAAGAGCATATTCAATGTTTTTAGTTATCAACTAATGAATTGCTGTCGATATTATATGGAATTTCATTAATTAAGCAATGAATATTCCACAACGCAAATAAAATTTAAGTTTGTACTTCATTCCTGGGATATATTTAAAATTTGATTTCACAATTGTAAAGCCATTCAGGAATACACGTAGTCATTTAATTAATAATATTTATTTAGATAAACTCATTGGTAATATTAATACAGCAATGTCACATAACTTTATCCATTTATAATTTCATTCCTCCTATTAGTCTAGAAGAACAAATAATTATTATAGTACATTTAATGACATATTTAATCTTGTATATTTTCTTTTCCAAAGGTAAAAATATAAATAATTATGCTGCTGTTCTAATACATATGACAATAAAATTACATAATTTTTGTGTATATTTTGAATTTTGAGTTTTCTTTTATATTTAGCATGAAATTTGTTTATTAAAGTTCTGAAAATGTTTAATAACAGTTCACATCTTTCCTGCATATAAATGATGCACGTTGCAGTTATTCCCTTCATAGTATGATTTAAACTTAAAAAATTAATTGTTTTAAAATAAACAAACATTCTTTTATCCTTTCCTGTTAAGTTTAAATTTAAAGAAAATAATTTTACAGTTCTATCAAGCATTCCCATTTCTTAAATAATAACAATTTATCTTGAATAATAGAATATAACACTTACATGTACATTGGGAAATTTAAACAATCAGCTGGGAGCAAATTGACTTATCATTTAGTGGTCTTAAGTACACATTTCATAAACAAATAATATAATTAAATTTCCAACTCGAACTCTGGAAGAGGAAAAATGCTTGCACTATTAAACTTTGCTAAATAAACTTAGTTATAGCTGTCTTTAAAGTTTGTTTGATGACTGACCTCTTGAAAGTAATAATTATTGACTGACCTCTTCTAAGTAGTAATAATTGACTTTTATCGTTTTTTTAATAATTATTACATCACCTTGTTCTCTTCCAATTGTTTACGACAATGTTGACATCATCAGAAAAAGATTGCCAATCGCTCCTCCCACTGCAAACTTGCTTAATTATGCAAAAACTTGTGAAAGTAAAAAAAAAAAAATCAGAGATAAAAAAAAAATTATTTCATCTTTTAAATAAATGAAAAAAAAATATTGAACTAATAATTAAATATTTTTAAAGCAGTAGAATAAAATTGATGACAATTGTTTTAATAAATAAAATATTTTACAGTATTTGTCATTATATAATCCACCTGTCCATAATTAATTGATGTATTTAAAATGTAATTAAGTTAGTTTTTTTTAATACTGTTATTGCTAAAATTAAATATTTGAATGTAATGTGGGATATTTAATGACTTAATGAAACCTATAAATGAAAAACGAGGTTGGATAATGCATGAATATTCAATAGTAATATGATATAGGTATTACACTATACTGACTGAAATGACAATGTGAATGATGATGAGTGAAACATATTTTACTGTTTATTCTATAAATTTTAAATGTATAAAACAAATGTACTAGAAAATCATTCTAACAAAACTGAATACTGCTTTATAAACAAATAAAACAAGTAAGCATCAACTCAAACTGTACTGACTATACAGATAACAAGCTACTCCCCTATTCTATTACTGATTATACCCTAAAATAAGATACTAAACATTTAAGAAATCTGTTAATTATACCTACACTTACTTTTGATTACAGTTTTAAGTCAAAATAAAAAAAATTTTAAAAATTTCACGTTATTTCTTTTTTTTTTTTAAAGAGGATTTTATCAGATATTACTGATATACTACCACACTACTACAATGACTATTTCTGGTGCCAAACCAGAAGGTCACAATATATATATATATATATATATATATATATATATATATATATATATATATATATATATATATATATATATATATATATATATATATATATATATATATATATATATGAAGCATGTTTTTAGGATTAACTAAGTTTATTAAAATAAAATTGGAAAGGTAATAAAATGCTATGACATAAAAACAATGATCTCTACTGAGTAAAAGATTAATAATATTCTAATCAAGCCTAAAGATATAATCTCTCTAGAAGCCCAAGGAGTCTATGGAATCCCATGTGCCATGTTCCCAGTTACATGCATAAAGAGAAGCAATCAATATATAAATGCAAGAAGAGATGAACACATTAATGCAATAAAAAAATCTCAATATCTTTAGTACTTGCTCAGAGAAACTATAAAAAAATTTAAAAACAAAGCCTGCATTAATAAACATGATGAAACAATAAAATTACCAATTATTTGGAAAAGTTTCTTTTAACACAAATAAATATAAAAAATACTGCTAAATGTAAATCAGACTATTTTTCAGCCACGTGAAACAATTCTATATACTACATCCATATAATTATTACTTTGTACATATTTTCACCCAGTTGAGGATAGGCATTATGTTATCGAAATAGTAAGAAATTTATTTTATTCTAATAAACACAGTTAATCCCAAAAACCTACTTCAAAAAATATATTTCACCTGTGAAAACATTCATTTCATTTATATATTATTTTGAGAAAGATGTATAAATTAATTAAACCCTATATCAAAGAAATGAATGCAGCCAATAAAATTAACTTACAATGTGCATGTGACAAGCTCCACACTTTCCTAAGCTTTAGATCTAGTGAAAAAGTTTTCAAACATTTCTTTTACTATGTTTTTATGTACTCAGAACATATCTTTGATTATCAGATGAATTAGGAGCTTAAACACCTAAATCATCTTAGCAGAAATGAACGCTTGATTTTTTAATTTACGATGATTACAAACTTGTAGGTTCTAAAGTTTGGATGTATTTGCAGTCAAGCTCATCTAATAATCAGAGGTTTATTTTGAAAAACACAAATAGTCAATCTGATAACTTATGAGAATATATATATATATAACCAAAAATTTTGTTTTTTATTTAAAAATAATAACAAATATATTTACACATATCAAATTAAATAATATATTCTTTTATTATTTTCAAATTTTTTTCTCAATTTTTTCCATTTAAAAACAAAAAAAAAAATTTTTACCCCCCCTTCATTTATATTTAAAGTGGGGGGAAGGAATGTTTTTTTTTTTTTTATTAGTTGTAAAGGTTTTTTAAGGTGAGGGGGGGAGTTTTTATTTTTTTTATTTTATTAAAAGTTGAAAAGATTTCAGAAAAATAAAATTCTGGAAAAGAAAAATATTTAATTTTGAATACTGTGTGAAAATATATGTTTGATTTTTATATATATATATATATGTGTGTGTGTGTGTGTGTGTAAGTTAATTAGTATATTATATAAATGAAGTAAATCCACAACCAAGATTTATTGATATGCAGCAATCAATAAGACTGGTTCTGCAGGATGAATGAAAACAATAGCAACCTGTTCAAGATACTACTAATTAAAAGGAGGCTTCTTTTGATCAGTCACTTACATTGTTATATATGAGCTAGTAGTTGAACATTATAGCTATAAGAGTTGAGCATTGGTGGTCGAGAGATCAGCGACAGCTGCTTTACGAGCAGTTGTCCCGGGTTAGTGGATTCGCTTCCCGGCTGATGCTATGACACATGAAAAAAAAAAGAGTTGAGATAAAACATATAGCACCATTTTTTACATTCCAATTAAGTGTCACATAAAAATATGAGTAACTGATCAAAAAAGGCCTCCTTTTAATTAGTAGTAGCTTGGACAAGTTTGCTATTGTTTTTATTTAAACTGCAGAACCAGTCTTATTGGTTGCTAGACATCAATACACTTGGTTGTGGATTTAACTTTATTTATATAACAGACATACCATTTACTAATTAATTTACCTCTACATTAGCCATTAAATACATTAAATTTAAAGAGATGATTTGCTGATGGGGGAGTCTTAATTTCAGTTGTGATGTAAGAAAATGTTGCTATTTATTGTATCCCAACTCTTATAGCTATAATATTCAGCTACTGGCATATGCATAATAATGTGAGTTATTAATCAAAAGAGGCCTCCTTTCAATTAGTAATAGCTTGAATAGGTTGGCTATTGTTTCATTCGGCCTGGAGAGCTGGTCTTATTGGTTGTTGCACATGGGTTGTGGATTTAACTTCATTTAGATAATGGATGAATTCACAGTATTCCTGATACGAAAGTAAAATAATATTAAATATTTTACTGAATCATTTTTTTATATTAGAACAATGTTAAAAACTAATTATCTGCTGCTTAGTAAAAGTTTTTTTTTAATCCTTTTTCCTCTTTCTTTTCACTCTTTAGCGAGAATAATTAGAGTAACCATTTAAAAATCAGTAATTGGATGACTAGCTAAGTTAGCTATAGACTAACTATCTAAAAAAAATCTAAAATTACTTAAAAATCTTTCAGATATTTGAAACAAATTATATTTCCAGCCAGATTTGCGCTAAATACTATATTATGATGCAATTTCAATCATATATGTATAAATGTCTTAATTCATTCTTGGGAAAAGTTTTCACAAAAATAGCTTTGTATCTATTAAAGCACATAAAGAAATAATGTAATCGACAAGAGCCTGAAAATCGTTTTTAGTTATACTATTGTTTCAGCGACAGCAAAATACTAACAACTTTATCAAGTTACAAATCGATAAAATATTCCAATCGTAGCTTTGCATTAAATCTCCATTCACTTATTAAAATATTTGATCTGTGTTAATTGAACTGGTTTAGTAAAGTAGATTAAACACCTAATAACATAAGTGCATCACTACTCTGTTAAATGATAATAGTTGGACGATTGAAATCTTAAACGGAATCCTAGGAAAGCGTGAAAGACCTAGAAAGAGACCACATGTAGGATGGGTGGTTCAAATAAGAACGTTTGCTGGTATGGTGTGAAGAAGAGAGGCTAGAGATTGGAGAAATTGGATTAAACTTGGAGATACCTTTATTCTGCAGTGGATCGATAATGATAAAAAGTGATGATTTATGACTGTAAAAATAATTCCTAAAAAAATTATTGTTCTTAAAGCTATTGTTAAATTATTTTGGGTAATTATGGCAATTATGATAAAAAGATTTTTTGTCAGTAAATTGGCTAGAAAATACAACAGATTTACGTACTCCAAAAGTTATCTAAAATATATATATATATGGGAAGGCAATAAAAATATTCCATCATAAATGGTAAAATTGATTCTGCTTTTACCAGTTTGTAATGCATAAAGTGTTAAAAATATTCTCATTTTATTTTCTCTTTACATTTTTAAATTTTTATTTTTTTTTCTTCATGTCAAACTATCAATCAGAATTTTCTAACAGTGTCATCCTCTCATTATTAGATGAAAACTTCTCTTTCTATCGCCTTCTTCTCTCTTTTTCTCAGACTTATTTTTTGTCGTAAGGAAGATTTATTTTTGTAACAGAATTTAAATAAAGCAGATAAATAATATTTGGTGGCTATCAGAAATGTTAAGAAATGCTTGAAGAATGTTTGTAAAATTCCAAAATGTAAATGCTTCATCATTTAGGTAAGATAGATGTGTTGTCAAATGATAGACTTTAGAATCTAAAATATTATCAGTAAAAGTCTTTATTATTTTAATTACAAAATAATGTATAATCCAATTTGAATGTATAAATATATAATCAGCTTAAATGTTATTAATTTGAATATTTATATACATTGTATGAATATAATTTATATACATAAAATCGCTATTTTGCTAATGGTTAAGCTAATGTTAAGTTGATTAGTAAATGGTGCGCGTTCCTATTATTTACTTTTTTGTTAAAATTGAAAGAAATATATTTCTTTGATACGATTGAAAAGTTTTTATTCTAAAATAGACCATTTAGAATATTAATTTTTATTTGAATACTTTGTGAAAAGCATCATTTGATAGAATTTCTTGATTTTATTGTACTGCTTCTATACAAAAGTTTTTTTTATAGACACTACTACACATAATTTTGTGGAATGTTATAATGTCTGGAAGTACAATATTAAATATATATATATATGTCATATTATTATTACTATTTGTGATATCCTATAAAACAACTATTTCATACAAATCATACCTTCCTCATCCTCTTTCTCAAATCATAAATGCATATGATTTGAAAGGGACCTCTAGGAGGTACTTGATTTTACTGAACAATTTGCTTTTTCACTACATATATCCGAAATATAAAATAATAACATCTTTATCTAAAACATTAAATTAATATATATATATATATATATATATATATATATATATATATATATATATATATATATATATATATATATATTGTATTGATGCAGAATGTAAGGAAGAGATGGGGAAATGGCATCATCATCATCCCATAAAATAATTAATCAAATTAAATATAAAAGGGAATATAGTGAATAAGAGTATAAAGTCAGTATAAACTAAACCATAAAGAACATCTCCAGCATTACAAAAGAAGAAGAATCATTAATCATAAACAATCAACCTTGTGTCTGGGTTTGAAAGGTGTCCACTATTGACATGTTAATTATCTAGCTACTGCCAAACATGTGTCAGAAATACAACACAAAAATACTAATCTATCGCTCATAGTAATAAAAACATTATGATGAAATAAAAACATCAGCATTATCATCAATGTTCTGGTCACATAGTACTATTAATGTACTGGCCAACTGTAAACCAAATCTAAAGATAAAACTTTTGTACAATCCAGAGTTATCATCTCTCTAGCCAAATACCAGCATAAACCTTTACATCTAAAGAAATAAATGCTATGCCCAAACTAGCTCAGGAAGCAAGAACTCTATAAACTGTAATTGTGAACAAGAGATAAATAAATATAACAGCTTTCTCTAAATAATTTTAAATAATTTATAGATTTACTCTACTATAATTATATAGCTTTACTGGGATAATTTAAAAACAATCTTTCAAACTCTAAACTGTATTAAAATCACACTACCAATTCATAGAACATATAGCTGGAAAAATAAAGACATTAATAGAAGAATATTTTTAAACAATTATTTAATAACTAACTGATTAATAATCTAAAAAAAATTTAAAAATGACATAATAATATAATTCAAATATACATCTTTGTCAAGAAAATAATTTCATAAAACAAAAGTGATTCATCATTTGATTATTATTTATTAACTTGCTTAACTTTTCCTTTTATTGTATTATTTCCTTTTAAATAAGTAAAACTAAAAAAATCACTATTCAATCAGAGATAAAGACATTTTAATTTATTTTACCCTCATGTGTAATTTTAGTGAGAAAATAAACCAAATGAGTAAAAAGAAATATGTTTCAATAAAAAAGAAATTTAAGAATTTTATTAATTATCAATTGTTACTTAATTTAAAAACCCTTTTATAAATTTAAATGTAATGTTTATATTAAAGAAAATACTTTATACCATGGTGTAATTTCTTTTTGAGTTCTCTTTAACACTTGTAATTTCCAATTTTTATGTAGATTTTCTTCTTCAAGGCTTCTCAATTCTAAGCTATTAATGCACACAGTTAATTTTTCCACTTTGCCATACAATAGTTACAGACTAATATGCAGATAAAAAATTTCCACTTTTCTTTCTAATAATTTTCCAGATCTGGCTAAATTTTGTCAACATAAAAAAAGAGATACTCATGCTTTTGGTTTGAGACAAAACTTATGCAGATTACTTCAGTACTATTTTCTTTTCTTTACATTTTTCCAGTGAAGCAGATTAAATGGAAGAAGAGGATGTTTAGCCTTTGGTTAAACTTAGCACATGGTTGTTTTCATTTTGAAAAACTCTTTTTCAGCTAAACTTATAGTGTGCTCTACACAGATAAATTTTCCTACTATCTTCTTCAGAAACTTGATTGAAAAAATTTTCTCCTACTGCTTCCTTCAGCAGTCAGCTTATAACTGACTGTCCTCTTCAATAGCTGAATCAGACATATTTGCTTCTTACAAAATACTGAGGTCAACTGATTGAACCACACCCTATTTTTGAAACAAATCTCACTTTAACCAATCATAATCCTGTCTCCCACATGGCAAAATTTACTATTATCCCATTAAACCAATTTTGAAAAAACAATTGTTTAGCTATTTCCCTCTTTCAAAATTGACATTGAAAACAAGTCAAAAACTTAAATTAGAATCAGTCTTTGACATTCCTTTTTAATTTAATTTTTTTTTGCCAAAAGGAAAATGTAATCAAATTAATTACACTGATATTTTTTAGAGAGAAATTTTTAATTATTTTTTTTTTATTCTTGCCAAAAGAAAATGATAATGAGATTAATTAAACTTACTTTTTTTTTGGAGAGAAATAAAAAACAAAGAAAGAAAAAAACAACTCTCATTAATTAAAGTAAAATTTTAACAAAATGTTAAAATCATGTTTTCTTTCTTTTCTTTTAAAAATACTACTAAACATAAAAAAAATTCTGTTTTATCTCTCTTAAATGTTAAATTAAAAAATTATTAAATAATTTATTAAAGAGAAAATTATTTTCTCTTATTACTTTTAAAACTAAAATAGACTAGTAGTTAAATAAAATTTATTGAAGAGAGAGAACAAAAGAAATTATCTAAGTTTATAGCTTTCTCTCTCTTTTACATACATTTATAAATTATAATACATTTTAAATATTAAAATTATGTTTTAAATATCTGAAATTTCTCATAATATTATGTAATAAAAAAATTAATTAAATAATGCCCATTATTATTATTTAGAAAAATCATATGAGAAGGTTAAATATTATTTCACAATTAATTAAATCATTTTAAATCTTGGAAGCATATTGCCATCTATTAGTTCCAATACAGCAATATAGCTAATGACTGCAATATATTTATATATATTGCAAGGAAATCAAATCATATATAATATGACCTAATTTTATAAGCTTGTATTACAAATGTTATATAATGAGCATGCCAATAGCCCTTAACAAGATTTTCAGATTATCCCTATCTTCAGACTGGTTTCAAGCTCTGGCAGTCATCAGTGAGGTCCTAGGATTTTTCAGCATTAGATTTAAAATACCAGGTCAAATCCAGAACTTTATCTAATGTTAACTACTAAGTAAAAAATCTAAAATTTTCAAACATTTATATGTCTTCAAATCCAGCTATTTAACTTAACCATATGGGACTGAACCAAATTCAGATACACCATATATTAATATTGAATCAGATAGATCTATAGGCCAGATCCATGCTTCACATCTTTCTAGATTACTAGACCAGGATCAAACCTGATCCTCATGTGTTGCAATGTTTGTAAAACTTTTCGTCTGTCATTTTTATCTACATTTACATTTTAGGCCTGTAAATAAGTTATTAAAGTATAAATTTTCCATTAAAATGTTTTACTATAAATATTAGAGGGGCCCAGATATATATATATATGAAATGAAAGTTACTGTTAACATTAACTGAAATAATTATAGAAAATATACAAACCACTATGCAATTACAAATATCCAGTAACGCCCTCTATTTAAAAAATTTATATCTCAATAATAGCGAACTTTAAAATTCGCTATTATTGAGATATAGATTTTTTAAACAGAGGGCGTTACTGGATATTTGTAATTGTATAATGGTTTGTATATATATATATATGCAAATACATATATATAGAATTACAGACGGAAACTTTTACAAAAATCAATATATAAATTTTTAATATATTTTTTTTAAGTATTTTATTCTGGAGATTTGCTTTCACAATAAACCTCCCTAACATTCCGTAGCATCAAACAAAAGAAAATCCATTAACAAAATGGTAATGGATTTTCTAATTAAAGTAAAATTAAACTAGAAAAGATAATTTGAAATATAAATTCTGCAAATCTACATTTAATTAAAAATAGATTTGAAACAATTAAATCATTGGGTTTATTGGAAAGTTGATCTCAAGAATACAATACCAATATACTTTAGATTGTCACTTAGCCTGGAGCATATGAAGAAGGGAATTTTTCAAAAACAGTTAAAAAAAAGGTATAAATAGCCAAAGAGAACAATAGAAGCCAGTCAAGTCCCAGATTTTGTCAGCCATTGCCTGGCAAATCTACGGTAGCCAAAATTTTAAAATAATGATATAAATGTCTGAAAGCATGATAGTTGGTTTAGATGGGTTTTAACTTGCCCAGCTCCCACTGTCCCAAAGATGATCGTCCAATACCTCATGTTGGAGAAAATTCATCAAAATGAACTGTTGAACTCTTTATTCAATTCATAGCTAGCTATGCCAGTGTGAAAATTCATTTTTCATCAGGGGATTCCAACTTCCATTTAGACTCATAATAGATTGGGTAATATGCTTCAAATTTGTTATTTCTAACCACCTAATTTATTCTTCTAAACTCCAGTGAAATATGTGGCTCCTGCTAATTGAAATGTCTTCTAAAATGTAACCCCCATAATGCAATTTAAACGTAATTTAAAATATTTAATTTAATATAATGTCTGTAAACTACTCTTGCTATTACTTATAATCTAATGTCTTTGCTCTCTTTCTATCTGTTTTAAAATTATGCCTCTTCTTAATGCGAAACTTCTTTCTAATTGCAATTTTGAAAATATTATTATTAATTACTTAAAATGAATATATGCCAATTTTGTTCCATCTCAACAAAAGCTTTACTTAAATAAATATTCACTGCTATTTCTCGACCAATGTTTGTCGGTAAATAAAAATAAATAATTCCCTAGCTCTGAAAGATTAATACTTGGAGCAACTTTTATTTTGTCGAGGTGAAACCTATATTATTATGGGTTTTTTTTTATATTTATACGTACACAGTTTAGTTGTGGGGAGACATGAGTTTCAAGTATGAGAATTTATTTAGTTAAACTATTTCATTTTTAAAGAGTGAAGGGGAGGGGAGTTTAGAAAATTAGATTCGTGTTAAATAATAAGAGAGAAATAGAATGTCATTTTAAATGTTAGTGGGATTTTGTGTTGAAGGGAGAGATGTGTCTCTAATAGTTGTATTCATAATAATAATTAATACTTATTTTATTCTTGTTTGGTCTGATATTGATCGATCCATATGGATTTATGTAATCTTTATAGCTCAGCACAATTATAAATTTAAATGTAAAAATATATTCTCCAGTACTCATATTTTACCTTACTGGTATTTTGCTTAATTACTTGTCTTTTGTTCTTTATGATCGCTAGATCAAAGCTAGATCACGTGATAATTTCACTGGCCATGATTTTTATCAGGATATGAAAGCTAAAATGAGAAGAACTGGGGCAAGTGGAGCTTAGCTAGCCTTGGTGATTCTCATTCTTTCACCTGCAATATTTTAGATTTGCCAATGGTGTAGACTATTTCTTTTTTATTTCTTGGTGTCACGGGAATGGGGCAGGTTAATTGAGTCTATGCTAGTAATATAACATCGAATGCTTGGGTTTAATAACTTTCCTTTGTCTGAGCACATTATGGCAGATTGACCACGATTTGACTGATTTATATAATTTAAATCTTGAAATATTTAATTGTGAATATCGCGATCCATTTATATTTTAAATGTGTCGCTCTTTCCGACACCAATCCCTATAGTTTGAGTTAATCATTTCTCTTAAAATAAAATCAGTCATGATAAAATTATGTTTAAAATAGTTCTTTAAAATATCTATTCCTATATCTCAGACTTGGGTGGGCATCTCCCACAAATCGATAATCGTTTACATTTGTTAGATTGGCATATAAACTACACCGCACTCTCGCCAGAGGCATAATAAATGACAGAATAGAAACTTGTATTAACTAATTTATAAAATCAAATCAGAGACATTAGATTAATTATAAAATGTTTTATTAAATATATATCTGTGAATTTAAGCTACCTGTAGTTCGTCTCTATTCCTTCATTCTAAAATTAGTATTTTTTTTATTAAATATTGTGCTGCTATCTGATGATTCAAGATCAGCCACATACCATTTTATATTTAAATAAATAGATAGTCTAATTAAAGTTAATAATTAGAGTTAGACATACAAATTAGTTGAGATCCATGCTCCACCTTTGATGCTAGTGGGACGGAGTGTAGAAAAGATTAATTGCTTGCCTCAAAAATGTTGTTAATTAGTTTGCAGATTTAGAGAGTGGGTAAACAGGGTAGAATCCATAAGTATTCTTTATCTTTGATCTCACATACGGTTGGATTTGAGGTACTTTTACCCAGATTGTGAATCATGTTGAGTTAACATACAATTTCGACCAGTACAATATAGGGTGTATATGTGGTATATCTGAACTTGGTTCAGTCCAATATGGCTATTTAAGTTAGATAGCTGGATTTGAAGACATATGGATGTCTGAAAAATTATGATTTTCTACTTAATAGTTAAACATTAGATAAAGTTCTGGGCTTGACCTGGTATTTTAAATCTAATGCTGGAATATCTTAGTACCTCACGGATGTCAGCCAGAGCTAGAAACTGGTCTGAGAATAGGGATATTCTGAAAAGCTTGTTAAGAGTCTTGGTTTGCTCATTATAATATATAAATATATATTATCAATGCTAAACTGATGAATTTTTCAAATAGTAAATTTCAGTAATGAGCACTTTATGATTTCATCATCATCATCATTATCAATCCACTGCAGGAAGAAGGTCTCTCCAAGTTTAATCCATCTTCTCCGATCTTTAGCTTCTCTTCTCCACAACACCCCTGTACATTTTTTTATTTCATCCATCCATCTCACATGTGGTCTCTTCAATATATCTTTCATTAAGTTAGTGAGAAAGTTGTGATTTCATAAACTTTTGATATCAATAACTTTTTTGAGAGTTTATTATAATCTTAATGCTTTTATAAAGTAACATCAATATGCATATGAAAGGTACTTGATTAAAACTTGATTCCATGAGCAGCAAAACTGAATTCATTTTCCTCCATTCTTTGTTTTTTTATCTATTAGTTAATTAGTTAATTTCTTTAATCCTTTAAACTAACATTTAGCACAATATTTTTCCATACCTTTATTGACTTGTTTTATTCTTTTATTCTATATGGGTTTTTTTATTCAGTATTCTTTGCCTTCAAAATATCTATCAACATATTCTTTGGGGTAGTGGGAAAAAATTTTCAAAATGTATAAAATAAATATAACTTTTATTTTCTCAAAATATCTCTCTAATATCAATTATTTTCTCACTCTCTACATACAACATAATCACTCTCATCATTTTCCAAATCCTCTCATCTTCTAAACACAACATAACTACTCTATCATTTTCTAAATATGTCATATTCATCCTCTCATTTTATAAATATAAGACTATCATTACTTCAGCTCTTTTGATATCAATATGTTCTGTGTGTAGAAGTTACAATCAGATCAGATGAAATATTTACATTTTTAATAATTTTTATGTTTTTACATACTATCCAAAATCAGAAACTCCAATCAGTTCAAGATTCTTATTGATTTTACTTCTTTTCTCATTAGATTTCAGACCTTTTTTATTTATTGCCAATATTGATATTCCATTTCACTTTAAAATATATGAGTTTGTTTTTTATAAACCAATAAAATTTCTAAATTATTTTTAAATAAGTAGTTAATTTTTTTATTTAATTATTTATGCTATTTTTAATAAATAAAATTGGTTTCTTTAAAGTGTAAATTATATCTATTTTTTTATCTACTTTGAAGTATTTTTTATTACTATATTGCACATAATATATTGCATACAACAACTGAATCACATGGAAGTATATTGTCAGATAGCTCATTGCCAACTAATGAATGGTGTTGAGATCATGAAATAATTGCCTTGGAAGATCTATTTTTCTTATAATTTTAATTTAGTATCAGAGATAGTAAATAAATATTACAAATCAAATCATTTGTAATATTTAATTACTATTTCTGACATCAAATTAAAATTGTCAGAAAAACAGATCTTCAAAGGCAAATAATTCATGAACTCAACACCACTCATTTATTGGCAATAGGCTACCTGACAATGTACTTTTATGCCATGTATAAAATTCATAATACTACTATATGATCTTAAGTTGTGTAATAATCATGATGTAGTCTTACAAATTTGAGCTTTTAAATATTGCAGTGAAGTAACCAAAGACAGAGATTAAATTTTAGTGTCTTATATATCAATTAATATTAATTAATTTATTACATAATAATCTAAATATGTATACTAATAAATTGGAATTGTATTATAATTATTTAACACTTTATTATCATGTTGTTTTCAAATTTAGTATCGATATGAAAAAGGCTTTTTTTATTACAGTGAAGTAAAACTAGCAAATAGTTTATTGCTAATTAATGAGGTATGTATTACATCTAATTTTGTAGGATTTTTATCTCTTGAAATTAACTTGGAGTGATTCAAAGCTATTATTATCATAGTCATAGTTATCTAGCAAAAATGCTCTTCCTTTCATTTATCTTAAAAATTATTTTTATCTTGACAAATTTATAATTTAGTTGCAAAGTATTCTGCTGCATTTTTATAATTGATAGATTGGGACTCATAGATATTTCTATCAGATTAAAATTACATTTTAAGTTTGAATCCACAAAAAAAATATTGCTTTGAAGCACGTTGTCACATGACAATCAAAAAATCATATGCAAAGTATTTATTCTTGCAGTATGAATATATTATTGTAAACTCTAAAATATCTTCAATAATTTTACCAATCCTTTACTGAATATAAAGTATTATATATTTAAAATTTACATCTAATAATAATTATTAATATGAATACAACAACACTCTCTCACTCTCTTTTTATAACTCTATCTCTCTACTCTAGAGCTATCTACAAATCAATCTTATAATAAATGGTATTAGAATACAGAGAAGAGACCACTCTTGAATAATAAATATCAAAAGAAAATATAGTAGCTATAAGTTAAACATAATGTTCTAATAAATGTAAATTAAGATGTTATTGCAGAATATGTATTGCTTCTACTCTGTCATCAAGTCACACACAAATTATCAATGAGACAGAATAAAACAGCTATTTTCAGATCAAGGATTAGAACGTAACATTTACTGTGAGTATTGAAAGTTCATTTCCACAGATGAAGGATCAGTAATATTATTGCTATAAACGAATAAATATTTTTTTCTTTAATCACTTTTATAATGTTGTATTTTATTATTTACTTGATCAATCAAGGAAGAATTATTTATTTGTTTTTACATAAAGAAGATATAAGATGAAAAAAGAATAAAATACTTCATAAATATTGCTATAATTAAATAAAAATTTAGTAATATTGTCCTTGAGGTTTGCCGATATATTAAAAGCAATTTTATATTAATATTAATTTTAAAACAAATTTAAAAAGTTGTTAGTCATTTTTTAATTCTGCAGATTAAAAAACACTACCTACTTTTAGTGAAATATTTTGAAAATAGTATATTTTTTATAAATACTAAGTTAGAAATCTTATACTGCTATATAAATTTTCAAAACAAAGATTTGGTTTTTAATATCATCATTACTTTTTTCTTTTCGCTTTATACTTTGAAAATCTAATATTTTCCCTCTCCCAGTTTGATTTGCTTCAGATGTTGACATTTTTCAAGAGAATATAATTAAGTGTAGAACTAAGTATCTGCTCTCATCTTCTGGCTATTATTATAATTAAATATAAGAACATTATCATATGTATTTGGTTATTTTTTTATGATGAATATTTTGAACATATGGCAATCACAAAGTCATTTTGGTTAAAATGTTTGCATATACACTTATACATCGATTTCCATGATAGATCTTTATCATCATAGACCTTGACACAATTTTTTAAAATAGCCCTAATAGGAGTTACTAGAATCTTTCCGATAGAATAAGAATTAAATATATGTATTTATTTTTTTTTTGTATTTTAGTTTATTAGAAGTACATTTGTTTACGATCTTATTATCTGATAGAATACCAAAAGAAGCTAATAGATTTGTATTAGGTTATGAATTGTGGACATTTAAATGAGGCTGTTCAAGATAAAATGGGGTTGTTATTTAAAGTGTTTGGAAGGTTATTATATATATATATATATATATGGTAATAAATTAAGAAAGATAGTGTTTAATTGGAATATATTGAGAGAGTAACAAACATGTTAGATAAGAAAGATTCGAAATTATTGGATAAATAATATACTTCTATGTATTTATATAATTAAAAAAAATAGAATGATTGGAGAATATATTATAGATGCATAATCAAAAAGAATAAGAAAAAAGAATAAATAAATTGGTTAGAGAAAAAGAATTTTAGAGTTATGGAAAAGGAATATGAATGAGAAGATTAGTTTGGAATAATATAGGAGAATAAATATTATATAAAATACAAAAGGATATGTGATAACATTAAATGTAGCTTATTGTTATTTGGTACAAAAGAAGAAACTCTAGCTAGCAAAAAAAGAAGGCAAAAATGAAATAAGAATTTAATTTGTAGATGGGAGAAGTAGAGTACTGAATACTTATTTTTGAAGTGTAGGGTTTTAAAAAAATCAGAATAAATTACATGAAGAGTGGGAGAAAAAATGCAGATAAAGGGAGGGAAAGAGATAGAGAAACTTCTGCTTTTATTTAAAAAGACATTTTACCTTACATGATTACTTTAATGGAGAAGATTGCAATAACATATTTCTTTTTGGTTTTGTTAATTAAATCGCAGCCCCCCCCCCCCAAATAAACTGCAGTATTAATTTTAATGCATTAGGTATTATAGTGGCATTCCTGAAATTTAAAGCATTTGTATCTAATTATTTATTAACAGTAAATTCACTACAGCATAGAAATGATAAATTAGAAAAATATTACAGCATAGAAATATACATTGTTTCATCAAAATATTTTATTTACAAAATCAAATATTTTCTAAATTAATTACTTTTTATGACACTTCGTATTTTCAAAATAATAGTAATAATTTTTCATACAATAATTTAATTACTGAAACACAGGCTTATTATATACCTGTGTCTATATATGTAATATATAGGGTATTTGAGCGCAGACTTTCACATGACACACCACTCTCCATTCCATCTCATAATACTGATACACTTGAACACACACATGTGTATCGGTGTTATGAGATGGAGTGGAGAGTGGTGAGTCATGTGAAAGTCTGTTCTCAAATACCCCATATATTAAACAATTTAATTGTAGAATTAATTACACTTTGTTTTATGTAAATTATCTATTTTTGTATATGCTTGATAGTCCAAGTTATTTGATTAAATGAGTCAACTATTGTTCAATAAAAAACAGTCACATGATTAGTTGCTTGGAAAACATGTGATATTATCGCATTAAGTGGAAGGTTGAGCACAGCAGTTCCATTCTATATGACTAGACCAATGCATTTTTTACTCTGCTTAGTTAATAATCAATGCTAGAAATCTTTATTTCTTGAGTCATTCATACAATTGTTCTTATGATCAGCTCAATCTCAGTTAGCTTAGACATTTTGCGGTAATGTTATTATTTCCCAATCTTTTATCAAATTTCAATTCATAACATCAAATGCTTTACCACAGAAAAAATGCTTTTTAGCAGATTACTTAACAATATAATAAAAATAAATTTGAAAAAAATTTGAGTAAAACAGAGAAGATGGTTTTATTTATAATAATATAATAGAAGAAATAGAATTGAATAAGGAATTCCTTCTGTATTTAAAACATGTAAGATTATTTTAGAAGGCCTAAAATAGTTTAGAGTGATTTTGGTATTACATTATATTTAAAAAATAATAATAAATCTTTTTATTAGTTATCCATTGGACTACAGATTATTCAATAATGAATAATATTTCTGTAGCATAATTTTCACTACACCACTCTCATGCAAAGTAGGATCTGATTTTTATCCACTTTTAACACCTTGTAGAGGGATGTAACCATGAATATATGATCAAAGATATGTGAAAAAGATTCATGATCCCCAAGATGTACATTTCATGCTAAACAAGCACTCATCAGTAGGCCCAGACCACAATCTCTTATGCATATCTTTATGTCATTATTCAGTAACTACAGTTTAATGGATAAGTATCAAACTTGCTGCTCTCACAACTTAATATATTAACAATTTTTATTAGTCATTGATTACACTACAGAAACATTAATAATAAATCTTTGTTTTTAATAATAATAACTTTTTTATTGCTAATGTATTTTAACTAGTTTTAACCCCTGACTAAAAAATATAATTATAGATGTAAAAACCAAATCAAGATTGAAGGTCAGACTGATCTTTTTTTTTTCTCGTGTGTCATTGCATCAGCCAGGAAGCGAACCCCGCTATCCGGGACAACTGCTTGTAAAGCAGCTGTCGCTGACCTCTCGGCCACCGATGCTTGACAAGGTCAGACTGATCTTTTTGATGAAATAGAAATGAAATAAACAAATTATAAAAAGAGTGGATAATTTGTAATCTAGAACAATTCTGAATTGAATAAATTTTAATTGGAATTTTATGGAAATCTAGACCAATAGCGATGGTGATGAAATAGTATTAATCCCTGCAGTAAATGTGTTATGCAGTCTGTTATAAACTGGTATTCCCTTCACTCAAACTGTGTAGTAACTATTACTAGATAGTTATATCTGCCTTTAGTAGAAAATGTAGAATATAGAGAATACTCTATTGATTATGAATTATTTTAGACGATTGTCAAAGAAAAGCATTTCAAGTTTTCTTCTGCATCGGTCAACTTGTGATCTTTCTCAAAAATATTTATATATATATTTTAAAGATACTTTATACGTTAATGCTGGAATTTATGCGCATTCTGCTGATTTATGTTTGACGCAGCATTTATTTTACGTTTTATTCTCTTAATTAAAAAAAAAAAAAATACAATAACAGCAATACCTTTGTATGAGATAATGTGTGATTTCATTGTTAAAATTTAAATTAAATTTTTTAATATTTTTTTTAGTCTAAAATGAAAATTTATTAACAATGGAAAATCTGTAATAAATAGAGAAATTAAAATTCTCCTGCGGCTTTTTAAAAAAATAAAAAGGAATCTGTCAAATCTCTTGGGAGAGATTTTATTTCAATTTCAAATTGTGTCCAACTTAATTTACAGCTTTAATTAGTCCCTATGGATTTATTTTCAAAGCCTTTTAGTCTGATAAATTAATTTTCGAGTGAAGTTTGTAATAGCTGTTTCTAATGGTATATTTCTTTTAATATTTGCATTATAATCTGACTAAAACATCACCGACATTATGAGAATGACTACGACCTAAGCAAATCAAATGATATACAAACTATTTAATTTAAAATCTCCTCTTGTCTTAAATTTAATAGATAATTTAGTAATAATTAAAAAGCTTATAGCAGCATAAACATCTTAATAAATTATATATATTATAAAATCTTACTCAAGATGATACGATTTCATTTAATTAATTTTTATTTCTTCTTTTCTTTATTAGACAGAACAATAGCCAATCTTAAAAACTAATTATATACATCAACAATGAAAGCAATTATTGATTAACGAAATAGTTTAATTAAAATTTAAATTACTTTTTAATTCAGATTTTTATCTTATTTTGTGCAATTATATTCAAATCTTTATTATATTCTTTAATTTTATTTATATTTTAAGATTTTCATTAGAATTTTTTTCTCTTATGGAGAAGGCAGTGTTCACCAGGTTTCCAAAGCTATATAGTGAGAGTTATTTTCTATTCTGAGTTACTCTCAACTAAGAATAGCTAGGCATTCATTTATTAATCAATATTGAATGATCATCTGAGATATCTATAGAATATACTTGAAAGAAAAATTCTAAGCCTGGTGGAAAAAAATGTCATGTTTAATTGTCCAAGATTTGCATGATATTAATGTGTCATGAATCATTTAATTTTATTCATATAAGATGAATGAATAATGGAAGTCTTGAAGTATGTCATTTAAGTTAACATTTTTTAGATTCTATATGGCATCATATAATGCCACTTATGTTCAACATCTACAACAGTATTGCCATTTTTATATGCATTCCATTTTTCCACTATTAACAACTTACTATTATTAATATATCTTTTGGTATTTATAGATGAAAAGCTTTTCTATATTAGCAACATTATGATAAACTTTCTTTCTAAGACGTGAATGGAAATTCTGAAAGTCTTTCTAATCTTTCAAAAACTCAATCTACGATTGGATTAAATATTTTTTTAAAAACTTATGTTAATATTACATTTGATGCAATTAAGTTTAGTTTATTGAAACTAAATTCTTATTTGTTTATCAAACCACTGGAATATAGTTTTATAAAGTCTGAAATAATGTGATTTTTCATATGATTGTTAATTCTATTTGTCACAGGAGGTATATGGACTATTTGTGCATTTGTTTGAAGATGAAATGTTTTACAATAACTTTACATGATGTTCAATATAAAATACTATGTTTCATTAAGCCTGACCAGCATTAAAAATAGTAATAATTATCATGAAATAAAAATAATAAATTTAAATATTTTTAAAGTTATTTAGTTTGAATTTAATTGATAAATTGTTAGATATATAAGTTTTAACAAAGAAATTTTGTTAATACATTTTGTAAAATTGTGATAAAATTTTAGCTAAAATGATATATAATAATTATTGTCAATCACATTTTATGCCAGTCAGATAGTAGCATAATTTTCTGATTTCATTATTAGGCCAAGATTCATCTATAAAAGAAAATTTATAGATAGGAGGTCTTTCTTCGTAAACAAAATAAATATTAGATAATAAAATAATTTGTTTTCAAATTTTATTTAATAATAACATAAATTTACAATCTAAAATTGCAAATATATATTAATAATGCTTAGTCAATTTATACACAAATACATATATTTATTTAAGGGTTAATTGTTAAAAATGCATATATGTACACAAGCATATGCACAAACTTATATTTATAGGTTTCACCCAAACATATAGTTATACCTGACTAACTTCTTTATATATTTTGACTAACTTCTCATATATATATATATATATATAAATTAGTAATCAAGGTCTGTATGCCAATTATAAACAAATATATATAATTCTTCGAAAAACAATACAATAATTAATACAGTAAATAATATTTTAAAAACAAATACCTATTATAATTTAATAGAAGTACTTTTGGCTATCTAAGTAGTCATTATCAACAATATTCAAATTCAGTTACAAAAAACTGTTGACCCACCTGATCACACACAGCGAACATTCCATCTTCAGATTTTCAATGAAATGGAAGGCTGAAGAGTTGTGAGTTAAAATAGTTTGAAGCCTGTCCATTAAAGTATGAAGATTGGCTATCTTAATATAAAGCTGAGAACTGATTATATATATGTGTGAGGATAGTAATCTAGACCAACTGATGATTGCTGGTTTAGCATGAAATACGTATATTGGTGATTATTTATCTTTTCAACATGTGTGTGATCAGGTGGGTCAGCAATATGAGATGGCATTGAGAGTAGTGGGTCATGTGAAAGTCTGAGTTCGAATCCTGCCTATATTACATATATAAATGCAGGTTTAAGCCTGTACAATGTATTAAAAAACTGTTATAAATGTATACAAAAACAATTACGTCATACATCAATTTTCCCACAGTTCATTAATTTTTATATTAGCAGCTTGTCTATTTATTAAATGCTGCTTTTCGTTTCTTATTAACATAGCTTCTTTAATTTTATGTTTATTATTATTTCTTTCAATACATAAAATTTTAACTTTATTAAAATCAAAACCATATATACATGTAACATTATGATCAAAAAATACTGAAGGTGATATGTCATCATTTATAACACTCTCTTGTCTTGATTTTTACACTCATTTATATAGTAATAAATGCTCCTTTGACCTTTTCTCCAATGTACACCAAGATTCACCTATATATGCTTTTCCATAAACACATCACCATTTATAAATTGCACAAATTTGATTTAAAATACTACATCTATTTTTTGAATTATTTATCAATCTATTTAAATTAGGATATGGCAAATATATAAAAGTATATGTAGAATTGCATTTTATACTACTCCTAATTTAAATAGATTGATAAATAATTCAAAAAATAGATGTAGTATTTTAAATCAAAGTTGTGCAATATATAAATGGTGATGTGTTTATGGAAAAGCATATATAGGTGAATCTCGGTGTACATTGGAGAAAAGATCAAAGGAGCATTTATTGCTATATAAATGAGTGTAAAAATCAAGACAAGAGAGTGTTATAAATGACAACATATCACCTTCAGTATTTTTTGATCATAATGTTACATGTATATATGGTTTTGATTTTAATAAAGTTAAGATTTTATGTATTGCAAGAGATAATAATAAACGTAAAATTAAAGAAGCTATGTTAATAAGAAACTAAAGGCAGCATTTGATAAATAGACAAGCTGCTAATATAAAAATTAATGAATTGTGGGAAAATTGATATATGATGTAATTGTTTTTGTATACATTTATAACAGTTTTTTGTAACTGAATTTGAATATTGTTGATAACGACTACTTAGATAGTCGAAAGTACTTCTATTAAATTATAGTAGATATTTGTTTTTAAAATATTATTTACTGTATTAATTATTGTATTGTATTTTGAAGAATTATATATATATATATATATAATCACAAATAATTTCAGATGATAAATATAAAATAATTTATTAAACTCGTTTCACTATAAAAGGTTTCATTATAACATAAATTATATTTAAAAATATATAATAATTAATATCTGGGCTTACTCTGAAAATTCCCATTATTAGTCAGACATATAAATTCTCTGTGATATTTACAGTTTTGTTCTTCTGATGAACACTCCTAGTGGCCATTTGGATTAAATTTCCAACTTTTTATTTTAAGAAATTAATCTTTTTTCTTCATTATATTTCAAAAAAAAAAATCATATTATTTTTTAGAAATATAAATTTGTAAATGAAAATCATTCTTAAAAATAATATTTTAACTTTATTTATATATATATATATATATATAGGTAATAAATTGAAGTACATAATCATATTAATCATTTTTTGATATTGTGAAAGAAAAATGTTTTTAAAACAAAATAAAAGTTAATTTAACATTATTTTTAAAACCCAATGAATTATTGTTAACACATCATAAACTATAAAAATTTTCACATATATCTATTAATAAAATGACAAAAACATAATGGCTGCCATGAATATGAAACATTTATTTTTCAGCCAATCACAAAAATTTGCTGTTTATATTATGACTTTTCACCTAAAGGCAAATATTTTCTAATGTAATTTGAGGTTTTTTAAATAAATAATCTTGCAAAATATAAATATTTTACAAATGTTTTGCAAAATATATATATAAATATATAAACAAACTAAAAAATGTATATTTTTTTAATTCTACACAAAAGTATGAGCATTCTCAAAGTCTCTCACAAGTGCTCATAAACCTGAGAACAAAAAAATTACTAATCAGCATGTTAATGGCTTCTTTGCATTAAGTTTTTTGTACAATACTGACATCTTGAGGTTTTTTTTATTACTAATAAATCAATTTTATTTTTGTTTCCAATTTTTTCATCAAATGATTGCAAAACCAGAAAAAGAATGTTAAAGATAGCCATAAAAAAGTGAATTAAAGCCAAAGTGACTGAAATGTCATTAATGTCCTTATAGTCTCATATTCAGGACTCAGAAATGATTTTAAAAAATAAATATCTTTTATTTTAAAAAAAATCATTTAAAAAATCTATATGAATTATAATCATTTTTATTATCTTAACTGGAATTAAATTTTCTTTCAAATTATTTGGAATATTTATAAATAATACAAATCTTTGCTTTTTTGTGTGTATTTTTAAGAGAATGATAAGGCAGCCAAAAACACTAACATACATAACTTCAAAAAATATTTTTTACAATTTCTGTCAGGAAAGTCAAACAACATAGGAGCCTCAATGTATTGATAGGACAAAACAATGTTGTATATGGTTTTCTCTTTACTTCTGTCAATTGGAAATCACATGAAAAACCTTTATATTTCAAGCCAGTCTGTGCAAAACTAATTTTAAATTGTTGATATTTTTATCAATTATGGTGCATTCCTTATAAAATATTCTTTATAAATGACCTTTGCTGCAATCTTAGCTTAAGATATTTTTTATTGCCCAAAATACATCTTTATCTGTTTGAAATAAATTGAGATCCTGCTTAACCTCACTGCACTCATCAAAATATGTATACGACAGCCAATCAGAATGTCATTAATACCATCTAAATGACAATCAAACCTAAACACACAACAAAGATTTTATGAGAAAAGGGCAGCCACCTTATCTTAACTTTTCTTTCTATATATCTAAGCCAGTTGTAAGTATTTAGATTTGAAAGTTTGAAGCTTTAAATTTCTTCACAAATAACTCACTAAGTCTAAATCATAAACATACAATGCGAAATCCTATGATTTACTAGTAGCAGTTTTTAGAATACATAACAAGCAGTAAAGTATGTAAATAATATTTTAATTTGTGAAGCGCAGATAGTTGAAAATTGAAATAAATTGAGATACTGCTGACCCTCACTGACAAGTGCAGTGAGGTTCAGCAGTATCTCAAGTTATTTCAATGTTCAACTATCTGTGCTTCGCAAATTAAAATATTATCTGTTTGTTTGTTTTTTTTCCAGATTTTTTTCTTCACAAATTTTTTTTTCTTAGATCTTCCTTTTTTTTGTATTTATTGTCCTGTCATCCCCATTGTTTACTTTGATATTTAAATAACCCATCTATTATTCTGTAATCTAATTATTGAATTTAATACCACATTTTATTGTAATAATGCTAGCACTCATTAAAAATAATTCATTTCTGATATAATAATAATAAATAATTTAATACAATTTTTGAACACTAATGTGTAGTTGGTGGAATTCAAAGATTTACTATATTTTTAATTATGATAACAGTTTTTTAACTTACTCTTTATTATTTATATCCGGTATTCAATCAACTAATATATATTTCTTCCTCTTTTTTTAATCAACCTTCAAGAAAAATATTAACTTTAATCTTAAATATTTTTTTGTTATAATTAAAACTCGGGCTTCATCTTTATTTCATTTTTTTATATTTAGAAAATATTCTATCAATTCTAAAATACATTTTTTAATATTTCTTATATGATATTGAAGTGATATTTATATATGCTTCATGTCAGTAATTTAAAAAATTCAAAGGCATTTTTAAACGTAAAGATTTTAACAATTTTAATAAATAAAAAGTGTATATATAATTTATATGCACAGATAAATGTATACGGTATGTTTAATTATAAGTTATTTTAAAAGTACGTTAAAATAAATGTTTTTTTTTTTATTAACAAACACAAAGTGGAAGTAATATTATCTCAATGTAAACAGATCGATTAATTAAAAAGTATTTGATATAAATTAGTTTGTTAATCCTTTTCAAATGATAAAATTTTAAATATCGTGATTAGACAAATAAGCCATGAACCAAAACCTGAGTTCAGGAGATATCTTCCACCAATAGATCAATGGATTGAAATGACAGATGATGGAACAAATTTTTCCAATATGCCAACTCCAGAAATTATAAATAGGTGTTATAAATTATTGTAATTATTATTGATTATTGTTGAAATATTACTGCTGATATACTTTGACTGATTTTATTGTATTGATCTTTCTTGAATGTGCTTTCAGTATACTTATTGTGCCTGGTGTTGCAAATATAATGGAAAAATAGAGAAGCCACATCTACTTCACTCTAGCCACCTGGCAGAGTACAAATCAAAAGCCCATAAAGAAGTATGGAAAGGAATCATCAGCTAATGTAGAAATATTTTCTGTCCACTATATGCCTAAACTCTACTGCTTTGGGAAAAAACCAGCCAAAAATCAATACTTAAACCACCATCTGATGTTGCCTGTGAAATTAATAACATTATGATTAAAACCTACAGCTGCCATAGCTATGGCTGATTAAACAAAGTCCAGTAAAAGAATACCAATACCTGAAGTCTGATCTCAAACAAAAATAATGAAAAGAAATGGGTATGAACTTTAAAATATATTTTTATAGTACTAACAGTAAGTAATTATCCCCATTATTTTAAAAATATTTTATAAATTATCATTACTATTGATTTTGTAAATCTGTTTATAAATTAGTATGACAAAGGAATGTCCTGTTATTTTAATTAATCACACTGCAATTCCTTCGTCGGCAAAAATCTAAGAGAAGAGTAAATTTTTATGCAAAGCAATTAGCTTTTTATTATAATCCTCGGCAATGCTTATAAAAACTTAATATTTTAAACCCAGCCATTTCCACTATCTGTAAATATAAAAAGTTGTCAAAATAACAATTTAATCGTAACTTGGTGAACTTTAGATCAGATACAAAATAATAAAAAGACAATCTTAATTTATTCTGTCTATGCAGCGTATCTATTGATATAAGCAAACTGCTGTAATTTTATTTTCGATTGATTGGTTTATATATGAGAATTGTTTATATGTATTTTATTTATTCATAAATGATAGTGATATTTATAATTGCGATTACATGCATTCATTATTTTACTTATAGCAGTAGTATTCTGTAGATGGAAATTCCTACCATATATTATATGCATTGTTGTCTTGGATGATATCATTTTGCAATAGCCAGTCTCTATTATGCTTAGTATCTTTACAATAGAAATCAGTAGCTGAAAATTCCTATCGTATAATGTATTCCTAGCTCACGTGTATTTATTTATTCATAAAGAACATAACACAGATGTTCTTGTCTCTTACATTCACTTTTACGTTACAGCTCAAAAGTATTTATGGTAGTGCAGTTCATTAAATAATTTATAATATGATTATCCTCAAATTGTAGGTTTAATAAATCTTAAAACTATAATAATAATGCTTAGTTTAATCATTGGTCTGTGCAGAAGGTTTATATATGTTCAGAAACAATTAAGAAAGTATTATAACATATATTATCTGTGCACAAGCTTAATAATAGAATGCATAAATAACTACTCTTATTAACTTGTTTAAAAATTAACAGGGCAGTGAAATAAACATGTAAGTTTAATCAGGGGTAATATCTACTACTATTTCTTATAGATAACAATTAATTTAGGCTATCATGTCTGTTGTAAAAATGTATATACTTGAATAAATTGTAGTAACTCATTATTTTTAGCATTTGTCATTATTTTGCAATCAGTGAGTTAATTAAAGTTTAATAAACTATGATAGAGGGTCATGTATCTAGCTGATCTTAGCAAGCTATAAAAAGAAAAAGTTGTTTATCCTGTAACATCAGACTATGGAGATCCCATGAAAATTGCCCTTAAGTGACTTGCATGTGAAATGTACATTTTGTCAGTTACAAAGATTTTTTTTCTTTTTAAGTTGATGCTCACTAATGTATAATTGGTGGATTTCAATCATGACAACAGTTTTTAACATATAATATTAAATCATCCATGCCCTTTACTACTGTTACACAATGCTTTATTTACAACCCTCTTTTACAGTTTACAGTTTTGATTGCCCCAGCAATCCTCCTCAGAACTTTATATCTTCTAATCTCAACTGCTAGGTTATGAGATATAAAGTTCTATAGAAGATTGCTGGGGCAATCGAAACTGTAAACTGTAAAAGAGGGTGATAAATAAAGCATTGTGTAACAGTAGTAAAATGCATGGATAATTTAGTATTATATGGTATACATTTAGCAATGCAATAAGAAAGAGTAGTTTTTAATATACTCTTCATTATTTATATCCGGTATTCAATCATCTAATATATATTTCTTCATCTTTTTTCATCAACCTTCAAGAAAAATATTAACTTTAATCTTAAATATTTTTTTGATATATAATTAAAGTTCAGGCTTCATCTTTATTACAATTTTTAATATATAAAAAAATGCAATTTTAAAATATATTATTTAATATTTCTTATATGATACTAATCAATGCATATTTGTTCAAGCTTCAGAATTCATAAGATTTCTTCATTTCTCCATTCATTGGCATAGAATAAGATTGATATAGATATTACAGTTTTATTATAGATCACATATGTGGTAATTATGGGTAGGTGGATGATATGTGTGAAAAGATAAAACAGTCTTGAAACAGTCTACTTTAAAGGGTTTTTTAAAAAATGACAAAAGTTTAATAAAAGATGGGTGATGGACATTTTATTGTTTTTGCATCCTTATGCTATATGCTAATAATAGCAAAATACTCTTTACAAATGAATTTTAGGTAGAAATAGTAGCAAAATTTTAACCATAATTCCTCCATCTAATATTCCCAGCCTATTTTCTAGTTTATGGCTTTTATCAGTGATGAGTCTTGGATCAGGAAGCAGTGCACCTGGATATTTGGATCTAATGCACCCCCCCAGCACACATCTTTGACCTTATTAGTAAACTATAAAGCTATCACCTCCAACTGAAAACACAATAATGTTTTCAATCCAAGCTAATTTTCTTATATAGTCATACAGATCCGAATCCAATTTGATATTTGCATATTTTGTGACTTTATTATTAGAAAAATGTGCTTTTGTTTTAATAGTGTTTGTAGCATCAAGATATAATGTTTTAATGGTTTAATACCAATTCTAGACAAAGAATAAAGTTTACTAGGGTTATTAAGAGCCAAAGATGTCAAAATGTATAGATACTAAACTGGATTTATATCTGTATAATTATGCAAGTGAATTAGCTTGGATTGAAAACATTATTGTGTTTTTAGTTTGGGAAGATAGCTTCATAGTTAGCTGAAAAAGTAAAAAGTGGGTATTGAAAAAATGCATTAGATCCAAATACCCAGATTCATTTCTTCTAGAAATAAGGTTTTTCACTGATGAAATCCAAAAGCTAGAAACTAATCTGGGAATATTTGATGTAAAAATACTGGTCGAGGATTATGATTCTCAATCTTCAAGCATTTATTGATTACTAGAGTTTGCACTATTGTGGGGGGAAATGATATTACTTTAATAACTTGTATAGGCATAAAGAAAATGTGGCCATGCGATGTTTTAATAGTTTAATTTTAGATAGATAGCTAGATTAGATATGAGTTTGGTAATCTGAAAAGATTTTTTGAATAAAATAATACTTGGTATTAAAACCATAAATTTTAGTATTGCACAGAGCATGTACAAAAGAGAAAAATCTCATAGAATATAAATAGATAATATTAAAAAATGCTACAAAGCTAATTTGTATTTGCTCAGCATTTTTGCAAGGAATAGACCAAGTTAGAAAAGAAATCATTATTCACTAAGCCAATAGTTTTGAGATGATGCTGAAATTCATCTGCCAGGTGCACAACTTTAAATGCTAAAAGAAATTAAGACAACTTATATTTGAAGGCAGATCAACATTTTTATTACATCATACGATCTAGAGAAATGATAATAAAGAGGTATATCCTAATCTCTACATCATCATACCAAATTTGATATTTAAGAGTATGAACTAATTTAATCCTAACCTGTTAATCTGCAATTGAATCAAAGTAATAACTAACAATAACTAATACCAATCCAGAATTATGTTTCTAATTTGAACAGTCATCTGTTGCCACTTTATTTTCTTAAAAAAATCTAGATAAATTTGTGAACCTACTAATTTAAATATGTTGTTGTTCAGGTGGTCATGTGATAATAGAGCCAAGCTGCTTTTTTTGGATCTTTATTCCTTGAATCTGATGCCTTCTTACTGTATTGAACTAGAGAGAATTTGTAAGACTGAAGTTACTAAGTTGTAATTCATAAACTATACTTTATACTTCAAAGTAAAAAATCCTTTTATAGTGCTTCAACATTATTTCCACTTTTTTTCCTGCTCAATTAAAAGAATCACTTATTTTTTTATTTTCAAATTGTTCATATTTTGAAAAAAAAACATCAATCATATTATTTTATTTATTATTGTTGTTGTTATTATTTTAAATCGCATAATTTAACATCAATATCTGTAATAAATTATATCATAATTTAAGTCTTCACATCTTTGTAAATATCACTTCATATGACAGTACTCTTACCATTCTAGTACATAAATAAATCACAATGTTGAATTATAAAAGGTCAAGTACGTCAAAATCTAATAATGAAATTTATGGCATGTAAAAAAAATTTAATGATGTTTAAATCTATCAAGAAATGGAATGTCCAGTGTCTTTTAACCCATTGTTAGTGATTAACTCAAAAACTATTAGTTCCTGAAGCGATTATTATTTAGGTAAAAAAAGAATCAGTTTGATCAACTTTCTGGTCTGCCACTCGGTTAAATCAAACATCAAATGACTTCCTCAATAACTAATCATACAATTATTTACTTATTAAAGTTCTATAGATATTAAAATTAATCAAAACAATCAATTTTTATAATTTAATTAAAGAGAATGTTTAAATTTTAATCATAAATCATTTGCCATTTTGCCCTGTGCAGTTTAGCTCAATAATAAAGTAGCCGAATCAAGAGCTAAACATGCTTAAAAATATTTTTAGCTGAGCAAAGTTTTAAAAAGTTCTAATTTGATGAATGGGTTGGAATTGAAGTGTTCAACTTATAATTTTAAGTAATTAAAATTAGGATGTTATTATCAAATAAATTACCACATCATTTATTACTTTAATATCTCTTTACATTAAATAGGACTAATTTTTATTTCATTCTCAGATAGTTATGAAAGATTTGATTCGATAAATAAACACTAGATGGATATCGTTTCTGGTTAACTGATGTTAATTCATGTAAAGGGACTTGTTGCATTGCATTTCAACAATGATATATTTATTTATATATCAAGATAAATGTAACTTTAAAAGATATTATTAGAAAAAATATAATTGCATTTAAAAAGTTTTTCAGTATCTAACAACTAACGGTGAGCAGAATAGAAGAAACTAAAATAAACTTTGATTATCCTTAGTTTTTGGTTTATGGCTTTTATCAGTTAGGAGCATTGAATCTAGATCTTTGGATCTAATGTATCCCACCATTGCCTACCTTTTACCTTTTTAGTTAACTCTAAGGCCAAGAGCCCAAATTAAAAACGCAATAATGTTTAGTTTGGGGACATTGGATGAGGAAGCACTAGATATGATTAAATGCACAATCTTCTAATATCATCAATTGATTACTAAGCTTCACTATTGTGGGAAAAAATTACTAATATTTTAACAGATTGTGTAAGCATATAAAAAAGTAATCGTGAGATATACAGAAAAGTTCTGAAAACTTTTAAATAAACATCAATTTTCATGAAATCACAATTGCTTCCTAATCAATTGACTTTGAAATAGTAGCTGATTACATCAAAGTTTTCATTTTAATTCCAGATTGATAAAAATATATAGAAATTTAAATTTTAAATCTGGTTATTTGAAATAGAACATCTACATAACAATCACTTTAAAATATATGCAGAATAGCTTAATTATTAATAGGGATTGACTGAGCCATATCTATCCCAGAGCTATAATAGCTCGCTATGAAAAGAAAAATGTGTCAAACATGGTAGAGATCAGAAACAGCATTTTAAGTCAAATTAAATTATTAACATCAGCAAAGTTCAGTGTTGTATAGAAGAAAAAAATATTGTTCTATAATGTCAGAGATAAAGACCACATTTACACCATTGCAGCACCATGGAAAATCTGCTAGGACTATATTGTCTTTTCTTTGGAATATCATAATTAAATAGAGATATTTTATCAATATTATTTTTTAATCTTAATTAGAGTTACCTGGAAATTCTGCAATGAACAAGGCTATTTTCCATTAGAATTTTTAATAATATTCATATTAAAACAAAGATAATCAAACATAACATTAAACTTTTAAGTTTTGGAAATTGTATAAATTTTATAATTTGATATTCCAACGTATATAATAATTTGATATTCTGATATTTAATAATGTATTTAATATCATTTTCATCACTAAGGAATAATGTAAGTAATTTTGAATTAGTATTGTAACTAGATAATATTTGCAAATACTATGTCATTTCAACTTCAAGATAAGAAGACAAAAAGATAAATCCAATAATATACACTGGAGATGAGATTTGTGATAACCATACAAACCAATCTGTGCACCACAAATGTATCCATATATAGAACACATCTCATTATTTTGTTTATGAGATATTTTATGATGTTGTCTTTTAACTTCTGCATAAATTGTTCTTTCTGAAATATTTTAGCACATTGTCTAATTGTAACCCTCCAATATATTCTAGCTCCAGCCTTATCTACCTGATGAAAATAATCAACATTACCTCTCTTTAGTATGTCTTTTTATAACATAAATGGAGTTTATTTCTCACATGAAAACCATACTCAAGTTAATAAATCATTATTTTAGGAAATCTTGTGTTGTTCATTTGTTTCAAGTGTCCAATCCAATAAAGATATAAATTTATAATAATGGACTCTATAGCATCACATGGAAGGTTGAAAAACATACTGATTGGTC
Organism: Epiperipatus broadwayi; assembly: GCA_028023455.1. Classification (NCBI taxonomy): domain Eukaryota; kingdom Metazoa; phylum Onychophora; class Udeonychophora; order Euonychophora; family Peripatidae; genus Epiperipatus; species Epiperipatus broadwayi. The sequence goes on along the minus strand of JAQFVV010000767.1, from coordinate 15,464 downwards.
TTGTCATCTTGCCACTGTATTTTTTAAATTTTACAGAGCATTCTTAAATGAAACTTTTCTAATGCTTTTTTTATATGGATAGAACATGGATGCTAAACTCTCCATTCAGTAGCATCACTCAGTGCAAGCCAGAATAATCAATGAATGCAAGGTTTTTGCATAAAAATTTCTATCTAATGTCTACTCATTTAATATCCCCAGACAAGTTTCTAACTTGTGGCAGTAGATAGGGATTTTATGCAAAAACCTTCTTGCATCCATTGATTACTCTGGCTTGTACTGAGTGGCACTATTGTATGGAGAGTTTAGCAGCTTGTGTATGCATAAAGAATGGCGATCATGTGATAAATAGAACATCTAAATCTCACTTCCACAATTAATTTGCTAAATAACATTTCTATATACATCTAAATTTAGTAGCAATAGTTATTTTATTGAGATTAAATATATTTTAAAAATTGAGTCTGTGCCGCACCTTAAAATTTAATTCCATCTTTTTTATTTAAAAAGCTACCAGAATATTTAAATTGCCTTACTTTCTCAAGTTCATTACTATCTAATCTAAAAGTTGCTGAATATTTTTCCTCTATCAGTAAATGAGTTTTTGAATTAAAATTATTAAATCAAAATTTTTTTTGTGTTATATTCAAAACATTAATTATATTTTGTAAATCATCTTCTGTACTTGTAAAAATAGCCTAATCATGTGAATACTGTAAATCTAGAATCCTTTATTTTCACTTTTAATCAATTCAAACTAAAAATTCCACTATAAAACTTCTATTGCATCTAATCCTTAATTCATTAAATCATCTACAAACAGTTCTAAAGACCATAGTCATAAAAATTGAAAGCAATATGGGAGCAAGTACTCGTCTTTATTTAACACTAGATTTTATTTCAAATACTTTCGATTTTTACTGTGGTAAAAAATACTTCTTCTCATTCCATTATATAAAAGCTGTATAAAATGAATAAATTTTGATGGGACAATCGTCTAATTTTAGGCATCCTAAACCTATTAGATTAATTGAGTCAAATGTCTTAATTAAGTAATAAAAGCAATACAAAAATTATTTTTGTTCCTGATACTTCTGTTGTATTTGATTTTAATAAAAACCATGTCTATAGTGCTTATTGATTCTATATATCATATTAAGCCTCAGCTAACCATTCATCTATAATTGAAAACAACTTCCTATTCAATAGAATCCTTAAAAATATCTTTCTGTAGTATATAGTAATAATATTTCATGATAATTCTGCTATCTTATCTATTCCTTTCATTTTTAAAACTAGGAAGAATATAAGTTTTCTTAAATCAGGTTCACAACTTTTTAGTCCTTTCAATATTTTCTAAGCTAATGTATCACTAACATATTTTTAAAATTTTTTTACTATCTCATAAGGACTTTTAACCTTTTTATTTTTAAGATTAAAAAGAGAAATTTGATTTTTCTAAGCTGGATATCTTAATCCAAATCTAAATTAGTTCCTAAACTGGATAAATCATTAAAATTATTTACTATTAGTATATCATCATTCAAGAAGTGATCAAAATATTTCTTCCATCTGTTCAAAATATCATTGTCACCCAGTCTAAATATTACTTTCAGTGCATCAAAAAAAGATCCAAAGTGGTTGTGATAAGTGAATGTCTGTATCTTCTTTGAAGTCTAATTCATAAATTATTTTAACTCTTCTTGTCAGTTGTTGAATTTCTGCCTTTGAATCTGCTTTTAATAAAACTCTACATTTAATTTATTCTGACAAGTAGAAAAGTCCATATGTTATCTTTTAATCAAATCACTGGTAAGAAAATTCTTGTCAGAAATCCAGTCCCAAAATAGATTTACTTGAATCTAAAATTTATATCTCAATAACATGAAAATCCTGAAAGTCCAAATTGGCAAATTTATATTTAAAAGCTAATACCATTTAGTATGAATGATAGTTATTTCTAAAAAATGAACATCAATTTTCTTGTGAATATGATTGGAATAAGTCTCATTTTTAATGCAATCTTCATTTTAGCTATGGTACAAACTAATTTATGATCTATCTAATAGTCTCTGATTATAAGTGCTCATATAAAATAAACTTTTTCTTATATTTGGACTCTTTAACTTTAAATGCCATTACTTTGAGTGTGATTGCATTTATATTCATTTATAACAATTTTTCTGCTTAAATGAAGTATTTGTTAATAGTCAATTCATGTGTTGCACAAAAATTTAGTAATAACAGACTGTTGGAGTTTACAGCATTGGTACCATTATTTTCAACAACTTTTAGCCAACTTACACTATTTATACTAACACATGCATTAAGATTTTGAGGGGGAAATTGATATTTTAACAGTATTGCTGTAATAATGCTCTCTAAACAGGAATAAAAGCTGTCTTTCTCTGAATTCTTTGAAAATGTTATAGATATTGCACTAGTCAAGTTTTAATAACTAAAAACATTTCACCAAGGCAGAATTCCAAAAATAGGAGATAAGAAAAAACAAATTCAATATCATGCATATCTTGAAGTCATCCATTTTTTTTCCTATTAAATTTCATTTCCTCAAAGGGTGAGTTTCATTAAAAGCAGCAATACTGATTTTAAATCTTGACAGCTCCTTATCATCAGTGCTATCCTTTGATCAGGTTTTGAAGGGTTTGTGTCAAGTAAACTTTGCACATTCCATATAACTATATCTAAAAAAATAGATTTATAATGCTTACCTTTAGTATTACCACTGCCTTCTGCTTTATCATTTACTACCAATAATATCCTTACTTCTATCACTTTAATGAGTAACCCATTAGGAATTACAGCCTATCCAGACTGAGTAAAACAGGCCATTTTCAGCTCACAATTTCTAGCTCTCTTCAATTTTCATGCTAAAGAGAATATCCCTATATAAGGCTGTGTAAACATACAATTATTGCCCATCTGAATTCCTATCTCAAATCTAGTGCCAATCTGATTCAATGGTGATTGAACTGCCTTGAGCAAAGATCATAACTAAGAACTGCCAATTTACTAAGTCTATCCCCATCATTGCTTTGCTAATTCTTGAAGGCTTCATTTAAAAAAATGAAAAAGCAAATTGCAATTAGAAATGCTCTGTATGTAATTAAAGAATGAAAATATGCTTACACATACATACAATCCCATTGTCACCGTTAGTATAAAAAGCTAACCAATAGCAGAAAGTTCTTGATGACCAGGTCCTACATTAATTTATGTGACTGAAGTCAGTAAGAAATGAAGGCAAAAAAAGTCTGTAATAATAATGTTTAATGAAGTTATAATAAAATGTAATCTACGTTAAATGTATATATACAGAGTATCCTAAGTCGACTATCTATTTTGAGAAATGAAGTATTTAAAAAAAAAAATGCATAATATGAATCATATAAAATCTAAACAAAATATAAAATATTGCAAACAAATGTTTGGAATAATTTAAAACTTTAATTATACATGCATATTTTATTTCATATCTCAAACGGATTGGCTGCATTCTTGAACTACGTTTGAAACCCCCCCCCCCTTTTTTTGTTTTCTTAATTAAATGCATTACATATAGTTAAGATTCTTTAGCATTGCGTACAGACACATTCTGAAATGGTAAGAAGCTGAACAAAAACTGCAAATACTATTAACATCAATTAGATAAAAGTTATTATGTATTATATCTGTGGTATACTGTCGCTGTGAGTAAAACATATTTGTTGTCTAAGAAAATAAAAAATTTGTAAGTCATCAATGTACATATTTATTTATTTTTTAAAAATCCACCTATAATTATAAATTATAGTCATACAGTTATAAAAGATGTATAATCAACCAGCTTATAAAATATTTATTTAAAACTATATAATTAAAATTAATATTTACTGTAGAAGAAAATATGGTGGCTGATGATGGTTCAGACAACGTCATAAGTCACAAAATCTTTCATTCAATCTTATTTGGATCTCTTTGCAAGTCTAAGTTCAGCCCGCTAGCTATCTTTCTTCATATTTTTTTAAAACCTTTGAATGAGAAACAAGTAGAAGAAGTATATACAAAATAGAGCTTGCAGGCATTAATCAGTAACCCTGAAAAATTAGCACTTGATGTACAGTGCAAACAGCACAAACTGCATTTTGTCTTATCATTACGAATTCTTTTTAAATTCACCTTATTTATAAAACAAATTGTGGGTTTTGAAATATTCTATCAAACATATATATATACATTTCCTTGATTGTGTATATACATTACGCATACATTCTTTTTTGATTATTTTTTTTTTACTTTTAAAAGATACAAAAATAGCAAAGTTATACAACATTTTATGTGCATTTAAAATTAACTGCTTGTATGAAAAATGAATCTTCATAAAGATGCTGTTTCTATGGCAACGTTTATCATTGAAAAATCTTTTTTTTTTTATGATGTGGTATCAAATTTGTTTTTGTTAACTAATGTTGTTTCAGATGTGTCTCAAGTATTGCTGTGTCATGAATTAAATGTTTAATTAACTTTTTTTTTGTTAATTAAACGAAGCCAAATTGAATAGATAAATCATGAACGAAAAAATTGATTCCGAAGCAAAAATAATATTTTATACTAACTTTATTTTTCTCTCGCCTATGTGTGTGCGTATATATTATATATTGAATATATATATAAGTGTGTGTGTGTGTGTGTGTAATATGTCTATGGTTAGGTAGATAGGTAAGTAAATATTTAATAAGTATGAACAATATAAAAGAATAAATTAATAGACCTGAAATATAGTTAACATTACAATTAAGTGGTCAATAAGTCACAAAACAAATAAATAGGATTTATTTCCATGGCATTATTTTCTTTTCGACTGCGTTTTGATGATAAAAAAAATTCAACCATATATTATACAATCTTTTCATTTTAAAAATAAAATGGAAATTCACTTGCCATATCTTAAATTCTCAATTGCAGAATTGTTGATGGAATGAAACTTTTTGAGTAACAACAGAAAAACATTAGATTATAAAAATGAAATACTTCGAAGGAGAAAAATAAAAATATAGAAAATACAATATACAGATCTAACATTCTAGAAAATGTTTATAAAAAATCAAAAGAAAGTATATGTTATGGAAACATATATGGTTAGATAATATATTGGAATATCACATAGAAACGGATTTTAAAATGGTATAAAAAGAAAGCAATCTAATACAGCCGAGTACATTTAAAAATAATAATAATCGATGTATTTGTTATTTTGGAAATTTATCAAAAGTTTGAACATCAAAAGTAATGGCATGGAACCACAATCTTTTAGACTTTGAGCCTACCACTGCATTAAATCATGTAGGCAACAAATTGATGAATAGTGGTAGGCTATCATTGCTGTAAAATTAAATAGATTCCGGGAGGGGGAAGGCTAAAACTTGGAAGGGGGGGGTAAATAAAAAGAATAAATATTTTGCCATACTTTATACTATTTGCTTATAACAATTATAAATAGTAATATATTTTTTTTAGAATTATAATTTTTTTAATCCTTTTTATAAATTGATAGCTCAAGATTTTAACTTCTAAATTATGATTATTATTTTGTTAGTTGTTTATATAAACATTGGTAAAAGAATATGTTTACTGCAAGACAATCCTTCTAACATCCTCTTCAAAAATGCTAATGAATAATGCAAGACTCAAGAGACGAGTGGGAAAAGACTATTGATTTTCTCTCTTCTAGGGGGAATAGTCAGAAAGACACTTTCTATTTATTTATTTATTTTAAAATTTATTCCTAAAAAATAATATTGCCTAAAATCAGTTTTTAAAGTACACTAAATTGCGTGTGTGCTTATATGATTTATATATTGCTTTTTAGAAAGAAATGTACATCTATTCCTTTTTTTTTTTCATTTTATTTTTACTTCAAAAAATTGATAACATAAATCCAGCGAACTTTTATAGATCAAACATTCGTCCTTCAAACAATTTTATCTGCAGATATTTGATGATACTGAAAATAACCTTTCATTTTTACAAAATCCAAACTTCATATTAATCATATTCAAATCTTTCCAACCGTCTAACTTTTCTATTACTAAATAACTTATTTTAAATAAGTGTCCTTGTATTAAGATTCATATATATATATATTACTATGATCTGGAACTTTTTTAGTTTATCAGAGAGCTTGAGATTTTTTGTTTGTTTGTTTGTTTCCAACCCAACCAGTCAATTAATAATTTTATCAGCAAATTTTATTTAAAAAGTCAAACAGAGAGGGAGAGAAAGAGAACAGTAAATTATCATCTTTTAGTATTTGATTAGCTCAATGATTTGCTTTTACTATTTCTCATTCAGAATTTTCAGAAATGTATTTGCCCTACATAAGTTGAGCATTTCTAAATTGCATTCCATAATCTCATAAGGTATAGACCTAATAAAAAAGTCAATAGAAGAAACTCTTTCACCATATTTATATATTATCCCCTTGAAAAAAAATTATCATTAAGTAATCTAGTAACCTAATTATTAAAATGATAATCTAACTTTCTATTTAATTTCTATGAAGGATTCAAATGTTTTGGCCTCCAAATTACTGATTGGAAATTTTTTAAATATATATATATATTAAGAAAAAAACTCCAATTAATGATTTGGAGGTGTGTTATATGGTGAGAAAAGTCGATGCTGTTTTCAAGATTTTAGTTTCAAAGTGCTTAATCAATATATATATATATTCCTATACATATGTGGTGATTAAGCACTTTGAAAGATTTTAGTTTCAAAGTGCTTAATCAATATATATATATATTCCTTACAGTGTGGTTAGGATGTCCATACATTCCAGTTTTTCTGGATTTGTCCTGATTTTATCTCTCTTGTCCTAGTGTTCCAATAGATTCTTTTGGTACAGTTAGTTGTCCCAGTTTTTGTAACTACTCATTTTAATTTTTACCTTTTTTTTTTCATATGCCATAGCATTGGCCGGGATGCGAACCCACAACCATCTGCAACCAACTACATGCTTGCAAGGCAACTGCGATGACTTCCTGGCTAACAATATTTAATTTTTAATTTTAACCTTATATTTATTTTAAATTAATATTGAAACTGTAAGATTTGTATTCGAATCTTAAGTTTCACCTTTTTCTGTCGTCTCTCACTGACTGGTCTATCCCACCCAAATTTAAACTTTTTGGTATCAAATTGTGTGTGTAGCAATATTAAAAATGTATAAATATATGTAGAATTCAGCACAAACATGCACACATTTCGATCTCAAATTAAAGGCAATAAATAGGGATAAAATAATATAATTTAGATTTCTTTTAGTTATATAATTTTGTATAATTTTAATCATTTATTTTGGATTATAAAGTTCATATTTATTGCTTTGTTTAAATTTCGTTTAATAATAATTCTAAAAAAAAAATCTGATGTAATATTTAATTAAAAGTTAAAATGATCTTACGTTCCCTTTTTGTCTTTGAAATTTAAAAGCATCGCTCAGTGATAGATAATAGATTAATTAAAGAAAAATTCCCCAAAATGTAATTAGTAAATGTAAAATGTAAACAATAGAATGGCAGCTTTCTTTAATTAAAACAAACAAAATGCATTGATTATCCTCAGGGCAGATTAAGTAGAACCTAAAAATACCTTAACAAAAATGTGAAAGATCAAGATAAAAAAAGAGGCCATCTTAGACTTGCTGGAGACATTCACTTAAATTTTAGCTTTGCTATCGATTACTGAGAGTCTCCAAAACATAAAAATAATTTGTTCCTGCCAAGGTATGACCGAGTAAAAGCACCTAGATTATTCTCCATTAGGAAGGAGATGGCCTATCGGATGCCGAACTTTCCATTGCCCATCATAAATTCACCATGAAGATCTGCTGCCTGAAATAAATGAGAAAGTTGCTGCTGCTGTGAAAGTAAATGAAATATCTAAATACAAGAAAGAATTGCCACTCGTGAACTTTTTGCTGCTAAACTAATGGAATCAGAAAACTTCTTATAAAACAGGTACCTGTCTGTGTTCAAACTCTAGAGTACTCTAATAATATGCTATAGCTCTTCTTCATACTACTTATCTAAATTATGAAATGTAAAAACTACCATATGTATAACTAAAACTGAATAATTAACTTAATGTGTAAATTTCTCTAATAATCTAGCTTACCTCATTCTATCTTTCTTGGGTGCGTATTTCTAAAATCTACATTTTATCTATATTTATTATTTAATTATTGCATGCTCATAATTGTCTTTATTTTCAAAGTTTAAATCTAGGATCGCTTGAAATAATGAATGCATGTCAAATTTTCATTAATATTTACTTTCCTAAATAACTTAACTTTCATATAAATCAACACGCATTCAATGCATCATTTATTGTAATGCAGGGTCTACTACTTTGCAAATGGCTGGCATATTAGTTGTAATAACTCCCAGTTTATATATGTTTTGTATTTATTAAATCTAATGAATAATTCTAGAAAATTACATTTCTTTGAGAGTCGCCAGAGTTCTTTATTAAATGTTGATAATGTAGGGCCAAGTTAGAAATCTATTTAAAATCTCATCATAATCGTTTATACATTATACATGTGTTACATTTTAGAGATGCGATGACCCATTCTGCCGTGAAATTTCCAGATTCTTCAGGGTTAAAACAAGCGGACATAATAAATGCTCCCGTAGAACTTGACGACGTCATGCAGCCAGACAACAAACTGTGACATGGACCGCTTGTCCCTGGTTATGCTTATGTGACACCTTACTTCGTCAGGCCGATGGCAGAGACCAGCCCGACATTCTCATAAACTCATTCATGGCATTGCAGTTTCAATATACTGCCATTCCATATCGCCTTTCTAAAGCGTACCACGTGTTCCTTTACTTAATTTTATTATTCTATATATCACTCTGCCTCTGCATTATCTTCATAATTCACTCTCAAATAAATGTCTGCCCTTAGTGATAAATAAATATTTTAATTAAATAAATATATGTCTGCCGCTACTCTTAAATCTTACTTTAGACTCTTGCACTGCAAAGGTATAAATTCCTCAAGGCATGCATTAGAAATACTTACTCGAGAATTTTAGGTAGCTAGATTACACCTTCAAATAAATGAATTCCTTTTGTAAACATTACAGTATCGGAAATACTGTTACTGAGATCCTCAATATAAAATAATGTCTAAATAAATAAATGTATTCTTTAAAATATAATAGTATTGCAAATCCCGCTAATGAAGCTTTGAATCCATAAAATATTATTAGTAAATGATTTTCTTATTAAAATGTGTTAATAAATAATTTTAACTATACGTCTGCAGTTACGTTTCATTTGTTCGATACCCATTCTATATAATATTTCCTCGATTATGTAAATATGAATGTTTGATTAATATTAGTTTGATTATTGGCTAACTTGAGAATAAAATCATGAATCTCTTGCATATCGCTGACCACCGTGCCTAAAGAAATGTTTACTAATGTCGCATCAGATGCATTGTTTCGTGGATTGTATTGTGGAACCGATAAACTATGTTTGAACTCAGTACCATGGGTGGTTTTGCTACCTCAATGGTGCTGCTGTTCTGTGTGGTGGTCGAATTCTGCACTATGTTTACGAGTCACACGTTTTCTGACTGTTACATAGTTAAATTTTTTTTTTAGCGTTTGGCGCTTTCCAACATGGAGCTTTCGATACAAAAAACCCATATATACCCTGAGCAAAATATAACGCATATAAATTTCTTTTAGCGTTCGTTACTTGAGTTAGCTAATTATTCTATATATATACGAGTTTGTTTTGATAAAAATAATGAAAAAAAATAAATCGAGTGAAATAATGTGGGTCAAGTAAATGAAAGGACAGCAGGCATAATAACAAATTTAAGGAAAGCAGGGATGTGTGTGTAATTTAAGAAGGAACGAAAATACTCGGATCTAATGAAATATTTTATATATATATATATATATATATGTCAAAAAAAAAGTAATCAGTCGCTAAATGAGAAAGCAGGTAGCATTGAATTTTTTTTTATTAAAGCACCGTTATATATATATATAGCATAGACAGCAGAAGCTTGTTATATATGTTAACAGTAAATATTTTGTTAAAGTACAAATATATATATATCATAGACAGCAGTGGCTTATTATACGCGTTACCAGTAGTTCACTATAATATATATGTTAAATATGTTAAATGCAGCAATATAGAGATAGGGCAATGTAGAGTAGGTGAGGGCAGTGAAAGAATGTTATAGGGCCAATATACCAGTGGGGAGTAGTCAAATGCTAGTAGCATAAAAAAATAAATCATATTAAGAAAATGGAATCAGAAAATATTGATATACAGCAAGTAGATTTATCTGAAGCTTTGGAGTCGACACCCGAGTGAAGGGAAGCTCTGCAACAATACAGAGGATCAATGGACTTTAATTTCAAGTTCATTGAGGAAATACTCAGACAGAATATGCAAGAAATGAAGAAAATGTATGAGGAGGAAATGAGAAAAAGAAGAGATGAAGAATCAAAACAGAGACAAGAAGAAGAAAAGATAAGAGTTAGAGAATATCAGGAATTTAAAGACATTATGTGGAGAGAGTTAGAAGCCATAAAGGAACATTTTGGAATATCCCCAGTTAGTAAAAAGGAAGAAGAGATTAAAGATATGGAAAAGGAAAGGAAGTCAGAGAGATCAGACGAACCGATGATAGTAGAAGGGCAAGCAGGTAGTGTAGTAAATATGAAAAAGTGTGATGAGCAAAGAAACCTCATTCCAGCCGATGAAGGCCCACAAGAACCGGAGAAGGAAGTCAGCATTAAAGAAGAGATGAAGATGGACACTGGACACCAAAGCTATTTAGCAAAGATGATCCACATCAAAATCTTTAGAGGGGAGATAGGAGAAAATCCTCAAGCCCACTTAGAGAGCTTACAAAAGTTCTTCCAAGTTCATAAGACAGGGCCGAATGAGCAGATAGTAATAGCCAGTTACCATCTACAGGGATCTGCCAAGGACTGGTGGAATATGGTGAGATGGAAGCCTAAAATCGTAGGAAAATACAAAGATGCGTTAATGAAGCATTACTGGAGCAATGAGCATCAAAGCGGTATCTACAATGTGCTCTGCCAGGAAAAATATGGGACGATACCCCAAGAAATGCACACACAGTTTTTCCTCTGCCAAGCGAACCGGTTTAAATCCCTTACAATGTTCGCCTTTTCGGATTCACACATCATAGGGACCATCCAGCATAGTATGCCGCTAACCATCCAACAATTAATGGCAGGTAGTCAGATAAAAGACATCGAAGAAATGATTGAATTTCTCACTACCTTCGATTTGAACCAGTGGGCCAAAGAACCACCTGATAGAGGGTGAAAATTAGAAAACCCAAAGCCGCAGTCATCGATGACAAGAGATTGGTAGTATCCACCTGACCCAGGGTTGTAAAAGTATTAGACTATTAGGACGGTTATTAAACGTATATGAAAATATTAAAATGAACTTGATATAATGAACTTGGTTGAATGGATTGTACTTTAGTCAAATAGGGTTTTAGATAGAAATTTTATTATATATATATATTATTGTTTTAATTACTATTACTCTTAAAAAAATTTTTTATATTATACTAACTAATCCTATTCTAAGAATTTTTTATATATATATACATTCAGTTTAACTAATTATTACTATGATTTTAACCAGACACGGCCAAATTAGGCCATTTTAATTAAACTATAAATTCTAGATTCAGGTATATAAATTGTTTGTTGCTTCATGTAATCTCTGCTTTCTATATTTCAATATATCTGTACAAACAATAATAATGTTTTCGTATTTAAATTATATAATGTAAAAATTTTTTTTCTCTTTCTTGCCTCCTTTTGTCCTTCCTTAATTGTTCACGGGAAGTACAGGGAAATGAAACAGTAAGATTCGTATTCGAATCTTAAGTTTCACCTTTTTCTGTCGCCTCTCACTGACCGGTCTATCCCTCCCAAATTTAAACTTTTTGGTATCGAATTGTGTGTGTAGCAATATTAAAAATGTATAAATATATGTAGAATTCAGCACAAACACGCACACATTTCGATCTCAAATTAAAGGCAATAAATAGGGATAAAATAATATAATTCAGATTTCTTTTAGTTATATAATTTTGTATAATTTTAATCATTTATTTTGGATTATAAAGTTCGTATTTAATGCTTTGTTTAAATTTCGTTTAATAATAATTCTAAAAAAAAAATCTGATGTAATGATTAATTAAAAGTTAAAATGATCTTACATTCCCTTTTGTCTTTGAAATTTAAAAGCATCGGTCAGTGATAGATAATAGATTAATTAAAGAAAAATTCCCCAAAATGTAATTAGTAAATATTAAAGATTTTAAGACTTCTCATTCGATAATGAAAAGTGGTTGGCCTATGGGCCTCCCCCTCAGTGGAATCATAACCAGCATTTTCCTTAATTACTACGAAAGACTAATCATGTCCAAATATCAAGCTGACAGCCCTCACACTATATACATGCGGTACGTAGATGATATATTTATTTTAGCCAACCAGCACACTATAAATAGTATTACACAAGAGTTAACACATAATACTAATCTAACTATCAATTCCACAACAGAAGACGCATTCCAAAGTCTAAATTACCTTGACCTTAGGTTAACACGCGATGAGAGAGGTATAAATTATTCAATGATAATAAAGCCCTTTGAAATCAGAGGCTTTATACACCCACACTCCAACTCTCCAAGCTCTCACAAATTGGCAGGCCTGCAAGCATTTTTATATAGAAATATGCAGCTGTGCAAGTTTGAGGCAGATAGAAAGAATAATATACATCTTTACACCAAAGACCTACTACAAGCAGGCTATAAACTCAACACTATTAACAATAAAATCAAACAATTTTATAGGAAAATCACTGACAATAAAAACAATATTAAACTTCCATATATTACTCTTCCCCACATACCTAAAATCTCCTATCAATTAATCAAGGTTTTGTCCAATAAATTTAAAATTAGCTTTCATACACCCCCATGCACTAATCGTCTAATCAATAACTCTAAGGACAAAATTGAACCTTCTCAGACTCCCCATGTCGTTTACAGCATAGCTTGCCCACAACCTGGTTGCCGGGCCATTTATTTTGGAGAAACCAAGGCAGGCATAATCAACAGGACAGCACAACACAGATATACATATAATAGAGCCATGAAAAACAATGATAATTCATCAACATTTTTAGAGCATTCCAAGAAGACAGGACATTTGTTTGAACCTTCCAGCCCTAAAATAGTCTGTATTGAGAAAAATGACATCAAGCGGAAAATCAGAGAAGCATATTTTATTAATGGCAATAATAACTCCATCAATAGACGAGATACCTGCTTTGACATCTCCAAACGTTGGACTATCTAGTTCATTTGCATATGCTTTGCATACTGTTTTGTTTCCCTTGCCCTATTTTTTCATTCTGCAGCTCACAGTACCGCTATGAATATGAGGCAAAAGACCTCGAAAGCGCTTAGCGTGTAATAATTTCTGTGTATCTTTATAGCTTCTCATTCAAGTGTGGCATACGCTTTGTTAATTTTGTATATTAAATTATCGAATGAGAAGTCTTAAAATCTTTAATATTTTACAAATATGAATTTTTATCAACAAAGACTCACATTACGATTTGGCATTTCAGTCAAAACATTGGAACAGCATCTAACATTCTTGTCTGAATACAAGAGATTTAATATCGTTCCAAACTGCTGCAGAATAAAAATAAATAACTCTATATATAACCGTGACAAAATCATTGATAAACTACAGTTACGCCTCTTGACTTTTATCATCCAAGGATGTAAGAACGCATTATGTAAAGAAAGAAAAAGATGGCTCACAATAACAGAAAATAGCACCCTCCCTCAATGGATTATCGATAAACTCAACATTACAGAAATAAACCACCGCAAACGCTTCGTTTTGAAAATCAAATTTTTAGCTTATAAACAAAATATAAATATTGACTTACAGCAAACTTCGTATGTTAATAGAACTGGCCTTACCCCACCTGATAGGATAGCAAGGGTTCTATCCCTTGGACCTAGATTTGTAGGAGGACAATGGAAACAACCCAAATTAGAGCTAATCGCTGATGTCGAAGCAAATTTAATTAATAACCCGCATAGAGATAGCATTATAACAAATATAGCTAAATCTATTAAACAAAAACAGTTACATATAAAAGATAATAGCTGGAATAGCGACATCAAAATTACGAAACAGTTTCTTGATCGCAATAATTTAATTTGCCTTAAAGAAGATAAGGGCAATAGATTTGTGCTTTTAAATTCTCAGGATTATAAGAGGAAAATAAATGAACAAATTACAAATCTACAACTCACTCCTGTTGCACAATTCAACAATAAGCTTAACCGCGATAAATTTGTTTCATCCATTCTCCGTCCTCATAAAAACAAAGGCATTTCAATTGCGGAATACTACCGAGTTTATCCTTCCTCCACTAAAGCTCCAAGAATATTTGCCAACATTAAACTCCATAAGCCTGGTGAACCGCTGCGTTTAATGATGGATTTTGGGGGAGTCCATTATTTTCAAACCGCGAAAATGGTTAATCAACTATTAATAGACAGCTTGGGCTTTGGAAATTATTCTGTTAATTCGTCCTTTCAAGTTGTGGAAAAAATCAAAAAAGCCACGATCGAGAACAACTTCTATATGACTACCCTTGACGTCAAAGAATTATATGGATCGGTGGACAGAAAACAATCTATTCAAATCATCCAACAAGAACTTACCAACACGATGTCAGCTGAACGCATTAATTTCATCGTTACATTTTTAACATGGATGGATAAACATATATATACAACATTTGAGCACGTTTGGTACAATATGAAAAGTGGTTGGCCTATGGGCCTCCCCCTCAGTGGAATCGTAACCAGCATTTTCCTTAATCACTACGAAAGACTAATCGTGTCCAAATATCAAGCTGACAGCCCTCACACTATATACATGCGGTACGTAGATGATATATTTATTTTAGCCAACCAGCACACTATAAATAGTATTACACAAGAGTTAACACATAATACTAATCTAACTATCAATTCCACAGCAGAAGACGCATTCCAAAGTCTAAATTACCTTGACCTTAGGTTAACACGCGATGAGAGAGGTATAAATTATTCAATGATAATAAAGCCCTTTGAAATCAGAGGCTTTATACACCCACCCTCCAACTCTCCAAGCTCTCACAAATTGGCAGGCCTGCAAGCATTTTTATATAGAAATATGCAGCTGTGCAAGTTTGAGGCAGATAGAAAGAATAATATACATCTTTACACCAAAGACCTACTACAAGCAGGCTATAAACTCAACACTATTAACAATAAAATCAAACAATTTTATA